>CABFOW010000890.1:164322-182065 GCA_902141385.1 Timema californicum | reverse complement strand
AGTACTTCAGTAGCCATCCCCCAGTTTATGAAAAAGATACAAAAATCTTTGTATGGAACTGTGCGCTTCACAGTGCCAGTGACGTGGTGTTTGACTGTTGTGCGCATGCGCACATAGGAGGGGGTGGGGAGGAAGGCGGGACTGCCAGGTAGAGAGAGAACTGTTGCTCTTGCAGTGTCCGCTCTGGCATGATGGTGGAAGGATTTTTTTTTTACTCAGCGTGTGTTGTACTTAAAAACCGTGTACCATATTCTTGAATGTGATAAAGTGTAGAAGAGTGTAGAATTAGATTATTATTCTGCTTCCAACTATTCTATTTGATTCATTTTTTTCGGCTCTTTTATTTAACAAAAAACTTAAACCATGGCCTTGCATCCCCAAGAAATAAGCTCTGTGACTGTAAGTTAACTTCAACAGCTTAAGTTTTCACAGCTATCTCTCCATGAGAAAGTTACAGTTAAGAAAAGATGTCGTTCAACACCTGATATTCTAATATCTCAGCCTAGCTAAAGCAACAACAAGAAATATATTCGTAGCTTTAATTCTGAATGGTACCAACGGACAAGTTGGCTTTGCGGCTGTGAAGTAAAAAATGCATTGTTTTGCTTCCCATGTCAGCAGCACCCCCAATAATTTTAGCTACGAACCGCCACTGTTTATGAGTATAACACTACATTTCAATATAAAAATCTGGACTTATATCTTATCAAAACTAATTAAATCTAAATTTTGTTCATAAGATGTTGATCTCGCAATGTTTCAGTTGGCTAAGCGTCAAATGCCGGATATGGATATGATGAAGAATATAGCTCCTGCTCTTATGGACCAGATGATACAAGAAACCAGTAATGCAATGGCGGAAAAAGTAGCGGAAGGTGGTACCAAAGAGGAAGCAATGAAAGAGGGAACGAAAAAAATGATGGAAATGGGAGCATCGGCAATGGAAATGTTTCAATCAATGCAAGGTTTGAATTTTTACTAAACCAAGATATTTAATAATCTGGATGAATGATAAACTGTATAGATGCATTGTGCAAACGCTCAATTAAAATAGTTCTAAACATAATTGTAATTAATAACTTGATATTTTAGTTTACAAGAATGCAATTTTAATAAATTATAGTATGATCACTTACCACACGTATCCAATGTTTAGCTGCAAATTTATCTAGCAATGTTACCTTTTACACAAGTTGGCTCTTATAGATAAATGATTCCTATGTTTATTCTCGTTATATTAAAAAAAAGTTAGAAAACTGTTTGACATGAAACCACTCATACATAAACGAAGATTAATGTTCTAATTAATCCATCATTATCTTTGAGTCTATGACGTAATGTAAGATCTTAGTTGCCGCCAAACTTCATGTTACCACGGATGCATCTGAATTCATGCAATTTTTCGCGGGCACATTATTAATATATATTAATGTTATTTTTACATACAGGCAGGTTAATATAAATAATTTGTTTTTGCAATACATTTAGTCACACTATCTTGCTAAGAATATATTATTTAGGGAAAAATTAAAAAAAAAAGTCAATATATGACTTTTGATATATTGGTTGGAACTGCATTTCACTGATTAACTTTATAAATTCCGGATCATAATTCGGCATTGCAGTTTTTAAACAGTTTTTTTAAACTAGCATCTTAAAGCGAAACCTTAATTTTGTTTTCACAATTTTATTTTCACTATGAAAAATTCTGATTAGTACTAAAAATATGATTCAATCTTAATTCCTAAGATATTTGACAAAGGAAATTTTGTATGGTCCACTGGCTTCCAGAAATGTTTGTCTTTTTGGCAAGTCTTGAAGGATTAGTTATTCTGTAGTTCCAAAATATCTGATTACAATTCTTCATTACTCATTTCATACGTTTTATTAATAATCTATCTGAAATGTTTGAAAAATGTGTACATTCATCTTGTGTATTTTCTATTTTTAAAGGGAACTAAATCTCGGTATAAATATCTTGGCGGGCTCATGGAAAATGGCCAACGGGTACACGGGCGTGGGGTTGGCGACCCCTGGGATGTAGTCTATAAAAACCACTTTATTTTATAGAAATCACTGTAGTCCATAGCACGAATAAATTCCCTATCTTTTTACTGGTTTACCATTAGTTAAGAAAACGCAATTCTTTTTATAAAAAGGAAATTATGTGGATGGATAAAATGTAGGCCTATATTTTATGTATACATATACATATTTTATATCTATAAAATCCTCATATATCATGGAATATAGATTTATGGCGCAATACAATTGTTACATTATTCCAGCAAAATGAAATGAATTCACAACATTTTGATATAGACTTATTTTATTAAATATTATTTTTCCCTTATTCCAAAAATAAAATAAATATATCGACACTATTCTTATTTGTTTTTAGGTTGAAATATCGACGTATACCTCCAAGAATCTTCAAAGTAAAAACAACATTGCTACATTTATGTATATTCACTTTTTTTAATATGATAGTAAAATAAAATATAATATTTTAAATTATATGCTCTTTTGTGTGATTTATTAAGCTTGGACAAAAAAAGGTTGTAATTCTCATCAAAAAATATTTCAAGACTTAGATACAATGGGCTGCTTATTTGAAAAATAAACCAATATTATGTTGTATTTCACAAGTACGAGTACAAATCCTGCGAAATAATTAATTAATGATCTAGTTTTAACATTATTATAGGCATAATATGTAGTTATTTAGCCTACCCGCCTTGGAAATATGAATAAATATTCGATTGTTTTAACCATCAATCGAGCTTGAATATTATAAGGATTGAGAAACACTATAATAATGTCATGTTTCTCATTCATTATTGTAGATATGTTAAAACATTTTAGTTCTACATTGTTACCAAACTATGTACAATTTAAATGTCCAAATATTGGACTGGAATTATTGAAGTGTTCAAAATATTTCAACGATTATTAAAAAACAAAGAGTTTCATATATTTTGATTTCGTATTTATAATAATATAAATTTAAATTCTAAATCTTGCTTATTCAGTTAATCTATTTGAATGCAAGGGAAGTGTAAATCTAGCCTATTCAGTTAATCTAGTTGGAGGAAAGGGAAGGGATTGGTCGCCATCCTCAAAAATTATATTTTTTAATGTGCATGGATTCCGTTCTGGTTACATACATATTTGAAAGAATGGGTAAGATTGAGTGGTATACAATTTAGATTAAATGTAACGTCGAGGGAGATTGGGAAACCATTTAGAAAAAATGTTATTTTTTTTATCACCGTGTCTTACAACCCGTTCATATTATACGCATATGTACTAATTACGCTGATGGTTTTAGGGATAAAGAAAGTTATATTCATAGGAAGTATAAACGTATTTGCATAGAGTGAGAGTGAAAAATAATTTTGAAAATACTAATGTACCCGACCAAGATTCGAACCTTGATCTCCCTCCCCATCATCGACAATCTAATCTACTGTGAGAGTAACGCCTTATACCATGCAGCTACCGAAGTGGTTTTGAAAATCTTCCCTCTGAATAACCAACTGGGATTTTAACTACAACTTCCCCATCACCAGCAGTCCAATTTTTACGAGTGTGACGCCTTAGTCCTATAACCATTAAGGCTGGTAAAATTCTCTTTGTAATAGTTTTACATTTTTTTATAAAATGGATGGATACGAAATTATTGGTGTTTGAGAGATAATTTTAATTTTCAAAGGTAATCATAAGTTTGAAAATATTCTCTTTTGCTCGCGAATAGGCTTATTAACTAAATATATTATTCTTACTGTGTTGTTGTAAATATTAAATTTCTCATGATCTTTTCTAATAATGTACATTATTCATAACTTATTTTGTAAATTTATTTGTGTTAAAACTCACTCTAAAAATGTAATTAGTGTATATTAATATATATAATTACAAGCTCAAATCAAATCATGTTTCAAAAATTCGACAACACACAATTGTATCTAAAATAACATTTTTTTAAATCAATATTTACTTAGCTGTAATAGTAATATTCGAAATTATTGATGCGATAAATAAAATGTTTTCAATTCATCATGTTCTGACCCGCCCCAGTGACGCAGTTGGCTAAAGCGCAAGTTTCGTGTTGAGTTAGACTGCCGAGGACGGGGAGATCGAGTTTCAAATCTCACTCAGGTGAACTGGGGGTGGTTTTTCCTAAAATGTTTTCCACTCACCCTCCACGCAAAAGCGGGCTAACTTCATATATATTCAACCTTCCCAATGCCTAACCCATTAGAGTAATTAGTAAGCGTATAACCCGAATGGGTAGTAAGACGCGGTGCTAAGTAAGCAAATATTTGTATTTTCGTGGTAGAATTTTCTATAACGGTGGGGGAAGGAGTCAATAAATAACAGTCAAAAGAAACAAGAAAAAGAGATAAATTTACTACATGGAGTATTCTCTTACCAAAGTTCATCCAGTCCAACCCCATTAATTGCACGGTGCAATATGCTATGGTTTCTTTAGTTTGGTTAACCATGGCTTACTATTATACTTATGCTAGGTTTTTGTGTACCTTTATTTTGACACGCCGAATATTTCAAAACAAAAGAATAGTGCTACCTAACTCAATAACTACAGCTGAATTAACATAACTAGGGGAAATAATGTGTGCTATGTTTGGAATAGTGACATGGTTGGAGAGGCAACTGGCTGTAATTTTTTACCAACTGCAGCGCTTTACTGCGAGAGGTAGTTCTACTATACAGTTAAGTTAGTTGACATTCCATGCGGAAATAATGCGAACTAAAGGTGAAATAGTTAATGTGGTTGGAGGGGAAACTGGTATCTAGTCACCAGCTCACCGACTTTATCGCCTGACCTTGGGATTATAACTAAAGGGGAAATGGTTAATGTGGTTGGAGGGGAAACTGGTATCTAGTCACCAGCTCACCGACTTTATCGCCTGACCTTGGGATTATAACTAAAGGGGAAATGGTTAATGTGGTTGGAGGGGAAACTGGTATCTAGTCACCAGCTCACCGACTTTATCGCCTCACCTTGGGATTATAACTAAAGGGGAAATGGTTAATGTGGTTGGAGGGGAAACTGGTATCTAGTCACCAGCTTACCGACTTTATCGCCTGACTTTGGGATTATAACTAAAGGTGAAATAGTTAATGTGGTTGGAGGGGAAACTCGTATCTAGTCACCAGCTTACCGACTTTATCGCCTGACTTTGGGATTATAACTAAAGGTGAAATAGTTAATGTGGTTGGAGGGGAAACTGGTATCTAGTCACCAGCTCACCGACTCTATCGCCTGACCTTGGGATGAAAACTAAAGTAACCAGGATGAAGGTTTTTGCCAATAATTTGTGTTTTTTATGTGTGTATTGTTGAGGATGAAAAATTAACCATTTATAATATGAAAAATCTTGTCTTATATAAATCTAGAGATAATCGTTTCTAGATGATATTTGAGCGCATCATTACCAAGCCAACAAAATCACAATATATTAAATTGATTTAATTTATTTGAAAAACCTTAAATTGTGTTGGTAGTAGCTAAGGATGTAATGCTGATTAATTTTTTTAATTAATTGTGTCAATAACTTTGGTATTTATATATTACTTACTTTAATTATTCATCATGTAGCTTTTTGTAATAACAAAATCACATAACATTAATTGACTATTTATTGACTACTTTACACCTGTGCACATGAAAAAACAGCAAACATTAACAATGCTTAGCCACAAAACTTTTAATTGATACCTAAAAGAAGGCTCATTAATGATTACAATTAATGATGCACTTGATCAAAGTAAATTTATCAATCAGCTTAAGTCATTCAGCGTCAAGTTACTTAAATATCGATTAACACGTCCAACATTTTATAACAGTTTTAAATAGACTAAATAAAAAAATCCTCCCCAAAAATCCTCAAAATTCTTATCCAATAAATTTAGTTCAACCTCTTTAATTAATATTAAATTGTATCAATATAATATTTATTTCATCAGTAATAAACTGGTTTATACAAACTTTGTAAGTTATACCCTCAGTTTGCAGTTAAGTCCTTATTTAGTACCAGAATCCTACTGTATAGTAATATTTTGGTAGGATAAAGGTCCTTCCTTACTGAACCTTCTACCAAAATCATGTTATATCTTTCAGTGGATATTAGATCATATTATACATGACATGTTTGTTATCAAATTATTTTGGTAAAATCCAACAAAACTGACAAGATATAATTAGCCAATTCAATTCTGAAAATATGAACCAAATATTATTTTTAATGAACTGTAAATCACAACAAAATAAAAACAGATCTATAAAAACTACACAGATGTCATATAAATAAAGAAAATACTTTTTAAAAGGTTATTTTTGAGTAAGTGACCTTAACACATTTTTTATACAAATAAATTTGTGTGTCACCTTTATATTATATACAATTTTAAATGTTAATTATTACATTCGTTTATCCCCTTTATTCGATTGCTAGATTATACTAATTTTACACTAGAAACTTGAAGCTGAATGATTTGCCTTTAATGACTCGATGATTTCTAAAGTCATTTTATGACAGTTAAAAACATTATTCATATAATTAACCTAAACACTGTGGAAAGCATTCCCCTCACACATGCAAAACGCGTTAAGATTTTATAAATGCTTTAATTTATTAATTTAAAATAAAATATGCGTTAATTCGGTGAAATTAAACTATAGCAAACTTGAAAATATTATGTATGTTCTATATTATCATAAAATTACAATCTGCCATTATATTTAGATTTAAAAAAATACATCCAATTTGGTTCAAGGCAATCAATTAATTTATAAACAAAACGTTTGAATTCAATTCTATCTAGTATTTGATTTTAACTTTAGACTAGTAACAAAATATAAATTTGTGCTAGCCAAGAAAGGTTTCGGCAATTATACACCCTACAGTGTGAACAATATAGCTAAATCAGAATTGTGAACCAAAGTTCTTTCCAAGCTTAGTTAATTTTTCTCATACTTGTTTAGTCAATTAGGATAGATGTACTACTCACATTGAATGTATTTCCCTCTCAAAATATTAGCTTAATATTTGGTATTCATACATTAGGAGAATAGAAAATAGTTCATATTCGTGTATCTTTGAAAGAAATGCAGTCCTAGCAGTATATAGTGCACAGTTTGTAGGGCATATCATTTAAAGCTTAACTACCTAAGGTATATTAATACATGTACCAAATATATACGCTTTCTTTGCCATTACAAAAATACTAAATAGAGATACATAACAATATTACTGGAAGCGCTATTGTTAGTTATACAGACAAAATTACATTTTCGCCCATACATTGATCGTACGTACATAGTGTATATATTTATTGGATTATTCCATTTCTTTAAAGTAAACAAAATATGTGTGTTTTTTATTTTGTGTGAAAGAATTAACTAGTGCAAGGATAGTATTTTTTTTTTATCACCAGGGTGACATCAGTTAGAAAACAGTGAGCAATGTTCTGTCAACATTTGTCTATTATTGTCACTTAATTAAACAGCAGTCTTAACATGGTAAAATGTTAACTAATATGTTAACGAATATAAATTGTTTAGATGAAAATTGTCTCACATGTAACTCTTCTATGTTTACTGCAGTAATTAGCTCTAAATAATACAAAGCATATTGTAATGAAAATGACTAGAAGTAAATTAAAATTTTATATTTTACAGGTGTATTGTCAAATCAGAGAAATGTCACTAAAGCCATCAGATTTTTTTTTAAATTAGGCTATGTTACAAATATTCCTTGTACACAATTTATTATTTGTTAATAATTAGCGATTTTAATTTCAGAAATTACCATTTTAACTGACTAAAATATGCTACTAAATGAAAGCAGAAAACTAATATAAACAAAGTTTTCCCAATACTTAATTATGCATTTGTTAGAAAAAATTACTTAAATATCAACACCAAAACTATACAGCAGTGGACAAACATTAGAGCAGTAGTCACAATTTTAAAGGACAGTTAAAATTATGTGTTTGTTAACAGATTATCTCATTTCTAAAATTGATGTTTAATAATAAAATTGAATCACTTCGATCGAAGAAATTTGAATATATATGTAGCTATTTAATGAAAATCGATATTCTTGAAATGTGACAGATCTTAGAGTGCATGTTATACATAATATTAATATTAGTGACTTGTCCTCAAATTTTGTGATTTGCTTAATCATACAAACTATAGCTTAAGCAATTGCGAACGGGATGTGATAACTATTTAAAGACGATATGAAAATATGAAAATGAACGTAACATATTTTTGTGGCGATGGCATATCTGCTCATTGCCGATTGTCTTCCTTTGAAAATAAATACCGTTGTTGTATCGGTATAAACACATTTGTAAATAAATATTAGCATAGAAGAGTTTCATGAGAAACTCAAAAAGGGGGAATCGGAACGATATATTGCCAACACTCATTTTAATCAAGACTGAATTAATACCGCTATATAGTGTCCGAAATTTGGGGAGAAAAAAATATCTGGCTTGGTTTTGCTAGATTTTAACATTTAGTGTCAAACGATGCTTGTAGCTATATAATTGACCGTTGCCGTAACGTAAGGTTTGAGGGTTTGATCAAATTTTCAAAATATGTATTTATTAAAAACAAAATGAGGGTTGGCACTATCAACACAACCCCATCATTTCTTCCTCTACGTCACTGCTCGTGAGGTAATACCGGTTAAGCGTAACTAAGTACCAAATTATCAACACAAAGGCATCAAGCATTATATACAATTGATGTGTACATCACACGTAACAAAGCTTTGAATGTCATTTCAACTTTTTGAGTAAACAAACAAACATATCAACAATTTTGTATTTAATTTAATCAGCATCCAATGTCAGATAAACAAACACTATATATTCGCTGTTATTTTTAACTTTAAAATAAATTGAACACTTTTTTTAAGGGGTGTATTTTGGAATGATCGAAAACTATATGTTGTTATACTGTTATTTTGCTTTTTAGAAAAAATTACCAATATACTTACTTACAAAAAAATTGTGTAAGTATTAACCATAAAATGTCAGTTTTACAAACTATAACTAAGATGTTACCACGCAAAAGCTCTGAAATATGTATTTTCCGAGTAGTTTATTTAATTTAAGATATTTGACGTGCACTTTTAGAACCAACTGATTAAATCAGCACACGAGAATTTCAATGTAAGATAGCGAAAGGGCTTACCAATTTTGAGGGAAGGGTTATTTCCCCATATCTTCCAGGCTTCTTTTACATACCACAATCGACATGGAACCTACGGCTTTACTTTACTTCCGAAGGAAGTTGAGCAACGGATTTTTAACACTCAAGAACAATCGATCGACCCCAGCTGGGTTTGAACCCATGAACATCGAATTCTGAGAGGAAAAAGACAACTGTGGCGGACTCTTGAGTCTTTAAAAAATCATAAGATTACAATATTGTGTAGGCCTATTATATAGCCATGTTTAGACAGAAGTTTTACAAATGACACAACTTCTATATTAAGTGCCAACACTTTAGATATAATATGTTTTCAGGTAAACGACAATAAGTTTGACTGGCATAATCAATTTTGACATGGAAGATCACTAGACTGTTTGGATCCAGTTTAGGTGTCTAGGGCATGGTTTTTCCATATCGGTATTTTCCGCATGGATTTACCCTCAGGTTCAATTTTTAGTATTCACCTTTTACATCATTAACCTTTAAATTATTATAAGTTTCAAATAGACTGAATGGGTAATTAAATGCGACGTAACTTATACTAAAATATGAATTCTTTAAAAAAAAACACATGCACGATTTGAAGACAAATGCTTATTTTTTATAATAAACTTACATTAACTTTGAGAAAAATATATTGCATTAGTTATTTTATATTAAGACATCTATTTTTTTTATCAAACTTTAAAAATAAGAGTTGTGAGTTGGTTTTTGATTTTAACTATTGAAGCATTCACTGAGCTTATATCTTCATAATTATTGATTTTAAAATCATGGCCATAGCTTCAGATTTCTAGTTAATATAATAACCCTTTTCATTATTTGTAATAGCTCTGTATATATTTAATTGTAATATCATTTTACGCACATTAAATTCGATTTGATCTATTTATCAATTTTGTTTAAATAATATAATGAATACGCCATTAAAAATATACTAGAATATAAAATTTGAGTGGGGTCTGCCTAGTTATTATTGGTGAATATCTTGATTGATGTATGTGCTAACTAATTTTACATTTTCGTATTATTATCAACCTAATGAATGAAAAACTCATGTTCCAAATATATATCGAGAGTTATCCATGATACATTGCTGATAGAATAGATGTAACACTAAACATGCTGCCAATCCACAAAAAAAAACTTAAATTATAATTTTATAAATTAACTATATAGTATTATTTGAAATTACATAACTATGTATAAGAGTATAATAATTTGTACAAATTATGTTTTCAATAACAGTAAAATAAAGCTATAACTATGTGAGTCAGAGTGAAATTATATTTCCCTATCAAATCAAATTGTAAAAAAAATTATGTTTGTCAATTGACATTGACCTAGAACATACTTTAAAGAATGGAGTCTGTACATGGGAATCGAACCCGGGACCTTTGCCTCATCACACTTAACACTGAGGTATCCAAGAATCGTCACGTGTTCTGGGTCATGTTTCACTCATATTTTATTAGTATTGGTGCTCTAAAACAAGATTCCGGAGTTCGATTCTCATGTACTGGCATCATTTTCTGTATAAACAACATATTTTTATGCGTTTATAATCGTACTTAACACCTATAATAGCTTGGCTTTTTGATACACGCTATTAAGATTTCTAGTAATTCCTAATTCACGTGATTTAATGAATTGATAAATTTATAATAAACTATTACAGGTACTTTGAGCATATTTATTTACTACAAACGTTGTGAACTACGAAGTTAGAGGTAAAAGAGTTGTTACTCAAATGTGTGTTTTCCTTAAAAAGTTCAAATGACATCCTAGAAGCGAATATACATTTGGTTTCCTTATTATATCATCCTAATTTTTGTATTACTACTTTTTACTAGTATTATGACTGAATTTGGTAGCCACATGAATAATGGATAATGTTTCTATTTAAATAAGTAGGTACGGTAGCTCAAAGTATTTAGAACTTATAATCATACAAATTAATAAATTGGTTCAATTTTTGAGACAAAACTGATTGAAAAGAATCTGTTAGCAAAAATAAATTATATTTTTTTAAATCAGAAAATTCATCTAACAAAGACAATAAAAATATATCAACTTATATTAACATCAATAAACTATTTTTAATTTGTGTCTTTATACATTATTATCTATTAAGGAATATTTTCTCGATGGTTATTGTTTTATTACAATACATATTTTACTAATTAACTATCAGTTTTGTGTTCGTTTAATACGTTTTAATAGACCATTTTAATTTGTTTTCAAATTACAAGAGTTAGGTTCAAATGCTTATTTTGGAAAAATATCAAACAAACTTTTCTACAAGTGAATTTTTACATACACTAACATTATTACATACTAATGACTTATTCTATTAGAAAGGCGTACGGTCATGTGGATAAGAACGAAAAAACGAACAAAAATTACTCTAAAGCTAGATTATAAAATCTCTAAGTTATAGTGAAATAATTAAGAGTAATCAGTCGGGATTGAGTTCCAGCCTCTCAAATCTTCATTAGGCACACCAAAACATTTCATTTTTCATTTTAATTAAACGAAATTTAATTTAATTTAAAATACATCCACAATATTATGCATATGAGGTTTGGATAGCGTCATACAAATCAGATGTTTCCGTAAATTTAAATTCCAGAAATTGTTCATATATTATACATTTTAAGGGTTTATTAAATAACTGATGTTAAGTATGAAATAATTTTTATACTAAATAAAAATATAACGGTGGTTGGAAAATTAATATTAAATATACTATCGAACCGCATTTATGTTAATTTAGCAACACACGTTTAGGAACATTTAAACCATATGTATTTTTTTAATCTACATTATTTTATATTTGAACCAAGTGCCACTTAAGAAAGAAAAAGAACCAAATATAACTTAGCTACTAAAATATCAAAATATAGATTATATACATCTTTGTTAAAATGATGGAAACATTCTCATTTCATGTTATAAAAATGTGTAAGTTTGATAATTAAAATACATAATCTTCCATCTTTCATGTTCAAAACCACCGAGTTTATTTGATTGAAAGAATGATATACTAATATGACATTTTGTTCTCATAATTCACTGTATCAATACACTAGCAATAGGTTATGTTCGTCCGGTAATAATGTTTAATCATCAGTGTAGAGCGACGCTAAGAAACATCTTTCAGTTCTAGTTTACTGAAATAATTAATCTCGCTATCTATATTAAATACCCTATCAAGTAATTCACTGATTTGAATAGTTTAGTATCTAAATAATTCAAATAAGTGCAAAAATACATAAAGAGCATTATTTGAATTCATTAATAACCCCTTCATCAAACAAACAATAGTCATAATTATACACACCACAGTATATGTAAATATTAAACATATCAAATAGAATGCTTTTATTTGAAACCGAAACAATAAATAACGTCAGATTTTTAGGCATACCTTACCAGGACTTATGCAAAATTCATAATACTAGCGTGCTAAATAAAAGAAATAAGATTATTTAACATTTATACAAACAAAAGGGATCATTAGATCAAATACTAAGTTGTATCTTAGAAATAATATCTGAGCACTCGTCACCATAGGAATAGACTTACATGAGATGTACTTTTAGTTATGTATACATCACGCCATGAAGCTATTAAGTTGACATATAACTTAATGTTAATTCTAATAGCTTGAGTTAAGGGGGACGCCTAACTATCTTAAATATTGCTAATCAAATGTTGGTTGTTGCACCTAGGTTACATATTTATTTATATTTAAATTTACTGGAATTAACACGGAACTATGTTCTATGACCCTAATCATAGTTTAAAAGTTGTAATATTATATTCTAAAAAGTAAAAAAAAAACACCATTCAATATGTTCTAAATGTCTGGTAAATGGAGAGTAGAATGGATATTTGTAGATCGAATGATGTCATTTGATAGGGGTTTCAAAACACAAATTTTCCTCTTCCCCTGTTTATTCTCCTACTGCCGGAAAGCCATGCCCAGTCATGCTATAAGCCCACTTGGTTTATGAAGTTTAGGAATTTCTGATCGATTATTCTAGCGCCTTAAAATAGCTATTTTTGAAAATGTAAACAATATTGATAATTTTGGATATTATTTATAATAATTATGCTCTCTATGGCAAACCAATTTTAAAATTTATATGAAGTAATAATTTCACTACTCACAGAAAGAAAGATGCCATATTATGTACCATCTTTAACATAAAATGTGACCATTATAACATTTCATTTTTGTTTCCAAATATTAAAAAAATATATACTTTTTCATATTAGGAAGACATTCTATATTAATTAAGAACTTATTCCATTGGCAATAAAATATTTTTGTTACCAACACTTTTTACTTCCCAAAAAATATTGAGCATAGCAACAAAAAATTGTTATTATTTAAAAGTAAAATGTTAATTTCCTTCACTGAACTGACAGTCACAATATAGGAATAATTTTAAAATCTCACTTAAATCTCCTACGTGCTGAACAGCTTAACATTCATTGAAGTGTTCTTATCAAACGGAAATATTCAATTTGTTTTGTCAATGACAATAGACTAGGTATATCGAAAATATCATAGAACATATTATCTTTGTAGTTATTATTATCACTATCAATAAACAACATATTTTATAACCAGTTGAACGAGTTAGGAATATATTAATTACATCAAATAAAATCCATTATAATGGATACATTTAGTTAAAAAAAATATAAAGTTACTCAAAGAATTACTGTACTTTAAGGGTAGCCTTACCTCACAAATACATTTGATTGGTAACTTTGGCTTTTAGTAAATGACCAATACAAGTAACAATAATATAAATATTCCACAACCTACCATATTCTAATAGTAAATATATAAAATTAAGATTTGTACATTTTAAATATGCCATAACATTTATTGTTATGATAATATTTTGTACTTTTAATTGTAGACTATATAATAATTATAGTTTAAGAAGTTCGTTAAAATATCTCAAACTAGTGTCAGAGTAACATCATCCTAATCATTAGGTAACTCAACGAAAAGGAATGAAACGATCATTTTAATTCTTATAAATATTCCATTTAAAGTTATGACATTAACACCAGCTTCATTCAGTAATCAGGTATAAATGAACTGTGTATGTACCCCACGATTGAAATACAGGGTGTCCCACGGAAAAGTAGCCCTCCTCTATATCCAGCAGGCGCCTCGCTCTGAATTGGAGGAGGTCAGTCCCCCTTCACCCATATTGTGTCATGAATAATGAGTCAATAAAGCTTTAGACAAGCAGTTCACTTGCTCATTCTTAATGTCACGATATGGGTGGAAGAGGACTGACCTCCAATTCAGAGTGAGGCGCCTGCTGGATATTGGAGGTGGGCTACTTTTCCATGGCCCACCCTGTACTTTAAATAACAGTAGTTCAAATTGATCCTATCTATTCAACATTGTTATTTAATAAAATCTAACCGTAAAAACTGAATACTACCATGATAATAAAAATAAAATTAATCGCGTGTTAAGGTGTGATGGAAGGGGAGGAGAGGAAAGGTAAGTGTTTTTGCAGTTTTTATGGTAACACATTTTTTCGAGACAAAAATATATCAAACACTGCTCTAGTACAAACATATAGTTTAACATTCTTCACATGTTGATATCAAAAGTTGTTGAATGTTTGTCATGAGCATGGTGGCATTATCTAACAAACTTTTTAAATGAAGTGAAAAAGTTGTCATTAAATTCCAGTACACCCTTGACAAAGATTCAAGAAATTTTGAGGTCACCTTGTGAATAAAATTAATCTATATGTTGTACCGGAACAATATTTGATTTATTTTGACAAAAAAAAATTTTTTTTGTATAAAAACTGCAAAAAAACCTGGCCTTTTCTCTCCTCCCCTTCCATCTTACCTTAACATTTAAAAAATCAGGCTTCACATTGTATTATTACTGCAATCATGGTGCATAGGTACGACTGAATCTTTCAGAATAAGTGTATGTGGTAGGTTGGATTCAAACTTTATATTAAATAAATCAATATAATAATTATTGTAATATATTGTTAGTATTATATTAAATATTCAAAAGAAAATTAATTAGATGTATAAATGTAATAATTGAATGTGTTTTATAAATATACAGATAAGTTTAATGTAATCCCTGAGACAATTAAGAAGGTAAAGGAAATATAACTCTTTAACTTTTTCGTGAAATACTTTATTTTATTAATGGGTAATGTATGTGATGGTTACTATTATTACTAAAACGATATATTATGATTTTTATTATGATATTGAATTAAAATTAGGTGATTTTTATTATGATGATAAAATCAAATTGGATGATTTTTGTTGCATTGATAAACAAAAATAGGGTGATTTTTATTTTTTATAGTTAATTAATAAGCCTATTATGTTCTTAAAAGAGGACAGTAGTCATAACGAGTCAAAGTTACCAATTTTGATAGTTTATGTTTCTTTTAGTAAAATGATAAACATAAAACAAAAGCACTATACAAGACTTGCGTTTTATTATCAAATTTGAAAACTTTAATATAGTTCCTAAGACATTATCAGGGTATAATATGTTCATTTTTTGAATAGATTCATGACTTACATAATATAAATAAAATCTATTTTTAATTTCTGATTTACTTCTACTTTTTTTGTCCATTATTTGAAAGGCACTTTTGACACATACGAGCTATTTCCACATTGAAATCGGTTACGTAACACATACATAACTTCAAAGGAGTAACTATAACTCATAATGACTACACTCCAACCAGACTAGAAAATTTTAATTTATATACTATTTCAATTTTTACAAAGATACTTAGTTAAACATTTAAATATAAAATAAAGATTAATCATTAATTACAAATAACAAAAAAAATCAAGTAATAAAATTATAATTGTGGTTTAATGAAACTACCTATATTAATAGAAAAAAAATTATCATTTAAAAGTAACAATATATTTTACGGATATGTATTTATTTATAATTGTATGATTTAAAACATATTTATTAAATCTGCTCTACTTGAATTTTAAAGATTTTTTCATAAAAAAAATAATTCAAGTGAAAACTAGTTTTACCTTTAAAATAAACGTGAAACATGATAAAATGTAACATACAGGTTGGATTAAATAACCAAGCTATTAAATTTGATAATTACAGTTATAGTCTCATTAAAATATAATATTCTTCACCCTTCGCATGAGACGACTCCTGGTTAGCTCAGTGGTTAAAGCAGTGGCCTACTAAGCCAAAGGTTCTGGATTCGATTCTTGTGTCCAGGTATCATTTTTCAATTTAAAAAATATCACATACGTGTGTTTATAATTTGAGTAGCCCAATTATTAATGGATTTCTTTGTTTAACTTCCCACAAAATAAGGAGTTCCTTAATAGAGTTGTACAGTTAATAAGGAGGCCTTAATTCAGGGGCTAAGATATTAATGGGGCCTAAATTCAGTGGGTCAGTTAATAATGGGCCTAAATTCAGTGGCTAAGTAAATAATGGGGCCTAAATTCAGTTGCTCAGTTAATAACTGGGCCTAAATTCAGTGGCTTAGTTAATAATGGCACCTTAATTTAGTGGATCAGTTAATAATGGCACCTTAGTCCAGTGGATCAGTTAATAATGACACCTTTATTCAATGGCTCAGTTAAAATGGGGCCTAAATTCAGTGGCTCAGTTAATAATGGCACCTTGATTCAGTGGCTCAGTTAAAATGGGGCCTTAATTCAGTGGCTAGGCTAATAATGGGGCCTAAATCCAATGGCTGCGTTAATAATGGGGCATAAATTCAGTGGATCAGTTAACAATGGGGCCTAAATTCAGTGAATAAGTTAATAATGGGGCCTTAATTCAGTGGCTAGGCTAATAATGGGGCCTAAATCCAGTGGCTGAGTTAATAATGGGGCCTAAATTCAGTGGATAAGTTAATAATAGGGCCTAAGCCCAGTGGATCAGTTAATAATGGGGCCTAAATCCAGTGGCTGAGTTAATAATGGGGCCTAAATTCAGTGGATAAGTTAATAATGGGGCCTAAGCTCAGTGGATCAGTTAATAATGGGGCCTAAATTCAATGGCTTAGTTATTGAGGGGTCCTTAATTCATTGGCTCGCTTAATAAAGGTTAGTTCTTAGATAAAATCTAGTAGCAAAGTTTATATGGACATGGGTCCGATAAGGAGAGCTCAGACAAGCAGTGAGATGCAGTGGAAAATAAAAAGGCACGTACTGAAAAGCGAAGCTTTGTGGAATCCTATCAACGTTAAGATTGTGTGTGTGGCTAGTTATGTTAGACTGTAAAAGCAGTAATCAGGGAAGATACCTCACGAATGAGACCAACTCAAATAAATACACATCTTTTTGTCTTGTTTTTAGTTGTCTTAACTGTTAACGGAAATACATAAAGTAATGGGCCAACCACACACACACACACACACACACACACACACACACACACACACACACATATATATA
>CABFOW010000890.1:136132-163940 GCA_902141385.1 Timema californicum | reverse complement strand
ATATAGATATATATATATATATTGATCACATGCTAAAGGGAATTCAGCTTCAGGTTGACGGTCTTAAACAGAATGTCAAAAAAATTTCTTTGCCCCACAAACCAAGACCATTTCTCAAATGTGATTATGGTAGATAGGCTTGTTTCAACATCGTTATGAGAATTGTAGACCACCCATTATAACGCCGCATTGAAATAATGGACGGAAATATCTTGCAAGTAATCAAGAATTACCAGGACAATAGTGTTCCACCAATATAATCCGTCTTTAATTTAACAATGATGTTTATGTGGGAAAAAACTCGTATGGACAGTCATAAATGAATGGGTGCTGAAGGAGTGTGGTTTGAAAGTGAATCAAAAAGGTCAATGTGAAAGAAATGTCTTACGTTGGTTTGGACGTGTTAGGAGGATGAGTGTGGATCGAGTGACGAAGCAAATGTATGAAGGTAGAGTGTGTGGATAAAAAAGAAGAGGTAGGTCATGTAAGACTTGGTTATATGTTGTAAACGAATGTATTAAAAAGAGAAACATTAAGAGTTTTAATAATAACATTTCATGTATGACTCGGTGTATGAATTTTGTTGAAGAGAAGGGAGTAAGCAAGGATAGGGAAGTTTGGATAAAGTTAGTGAGGATGGATTAAGTACGTTGAGCTACATGCACAGTTTCTTTCTTACTGCGTAAAGGAACGGTGTGATTATGTATGCATGTATGCATGTATGCATGTATGTATGTATGTATGTATGTATGTATGTATGTATGTATGTATGTATTATGTTATTTATGTATGTAAGTATGTTTGTATGTATGTATGTATGTATGTATGTATGTATGAATGTATGTATCTATGTATGTATGTATGTATGTATTATGTTATTTATGTATATATGTAAGTATGTTTGTATGTATGTATGTATGTATGTATGTATGTATGTATGTATGTATGAATGTATGTATGTATGTATGTAGGAATTTATGTATGTATGTATGTATTGTATGTATGTATGTATGTATGTATGTATGTATGTATGAATGTATGAATGTATGAATGTATGTATGTATGTATGTATGTATGAATGTATGAATGTATGTATGTATGTATGTATGTATGTATCTATGTATGTATGTATGTATGTAAGTATGTTTGTATGTATGTATGTATGTATGTATGTATGTATGTATGTATGTATGAATGTATGTATATATGTATGAATGTATGAATGTATGTATGTATGTATGTATGTATGTATTTATGTATGAATGTATGTATGTATGTATGAATGTATATATGTATATATGTATGTATGTATGTATGTATGTATGTATGCATGTATGTATGAATGTATGTATGTATGTATGTATGTATGTATGTATGTATGTTATGTATGTATGTATATATGTGTATGTATGGGTGTGTGTTATGTATGTAATGTATGTATGTATGTATGTATGTAAGTATGTATGCAAGTATGTATGTATGTATGTTATGTATGTATGTATCTATGTATGCTATGTATGTTATGTATGTTATATATTTAATTCAGTGTGGAAACCATTAACGAACAGTTACACAATCCTTCCCATATACAACACATGGAGTTGTTGCAATAGACTCACCACAACGCTTACATATATACTGATGTTTGCTGCTGAAACATTCACAAGAGCTTATCTTTACAAGCTACCCACAGAGAGACAATGTGAATCATCTTCCACCTAAAAGGGCGTTTTAAATTCACCTTAGCATCCATAAAATATGTCCTGAGAAGTATCTTAACGTCAACAGATATTTGTGACTGATTACCTCTTTCACCAAGATCGTTTTCCTGAACAACTAGCCAGAGCAGTGGCGGCTGGTTGTCTCTGGAGTTGGGAAAGCAGCCCTAAATTATTTATTTTTTGTATTAAGTTCCTGGGAACAGAATTTAAGTCAAAACTAACTCTAAATCATGAATAATTTCCCATTTCGGGAGTAGAGCAAAAAATTAATAAAAATAAATTAATTTAAATTTATAGATAAACACAGGTACTATAAAAATTACTGAAAGTAAGTTGCGGAAGATCAGCTGTTGGTCTACCAGTTTTAACAATCTCACTTTTATAAGTAAAGTCTTGAAAAGTTGAAAAATACATTTCACTAATAGTTTACTAACTACACATCCCACGTTACCCACACACATATTGAAAATATAAATGTGTATTAAATTAAAATAAATAATATGATAAATTAAATATAAAGACTAACATCTTAATAAAACAAATTATGACCCATATGAGACCCACCAGTAAACACAACTAAAGTATAATTGACACTGTGCATGCTCCAACATTGACAATGGACACTAGGTGGATATTTACAGTTATTCCTTCATTCCGCGATAGCAAAAGGGGGTTTAAACTTCGCTTTTATCCTACCTCTAATGATAGTATGGGGGACTTATAAGACGCGCATGCGCCTTAGCCTCTTTCCCTCCCTTTCAACCCTCATGACATTTGAAGGCCATAGAGGCACTGTTGAGATTGCTTTTAGTAAGTTAATCGTTGGCTTCGTGAAGAGGACAACCAAACAGACACACTTGAACAATAAAAAAGCTTAAATAAAGAGACTGCCAAAATATATTATGTTTGGGATTTAAAAAATATTTACTTTATTTTAATTTATTTAATAGAATAATATTTATTTCGCCAAAGGTAGGCAAGTAGTGCTTTCACTGCTTACATGGACCGACCACCACCAAGCTAGAGCGCTCTTTATGGAGTTCCTCAGGGTTCATTTGTTTCATTTCCTGGAAGAGGTGTAGCTATGACTTTGATTGTCTTGCTGATTCATGCACTATGGGCGCAACTCACATAGACTGGCACGCGGCTATGACGTCAACTTCGTCTGATCTGGTTTTCGGCGACAGATCTGGGCTCTAATCCTAGATGGGTGTACAGAGGGTTATTTTTCCTAAACGGTTTTACCCTCTCTCCGCGCTTAAATTTGGCTAAATTTACTCTAAATTATGCTTTATTCATTGCTACTCTATAATTGTAGATACGTGTAATACACAAATAGAAATGGAGCACTTGCTCCTTTCTGCTCAAAGATTAGAAAGCCCCGCATTCTTAGCAATGTATCGTCTGATGTGTGCCTACGTCATGTCCTTAACGTCTACCAGTCTTGAGCTATGTCGATTTATTTTGTACTATTTTAAGAATGATGTGTACATATCGGGGGATGCTTCAAGAACTAGTGAATGGCAGATAGTAAAAGAGAACGGTAGGTGTTCAAGTTATTGACACATTGTGGCCAATCATGCGTCAAGGAAGGTGATGGAGCCTTTGAACACCTTCTATGAACTACTGAAGGGTGAAAATAGCTTTAAAAAATCCTTTGTCCTTAATATTTAATATTAGTCTAGAGAGAATAGTCATGATTTGAAGGGGAAAAGAAGGAAAGTCACTTTACACACATTTTCTAGGTCAAACACTTGTATAACTCAAACCCCTTAAATACCCAGCAAATACTTTTGTTTAGTTATTTAAATTTGAAAGAGATCTCTTTTAACTATAATCTAAAAAAAATCGCATGATTGTCTAACAAATGGCAGCACTAACTCAATTTTGAGTTAAAATTGAACTTTCACCCTTTTCTTTGTACCCTTCATTTATATAACATGCTAATTATTCTTTATGCCTCGTTTACCCAACAACAGTTTTTTGTACAACCTTTTCCATACAATATTTTTCGATTTACCTTAACTAGGATTAGCTCCCATTATCCTTAGCACTGATTTATAGCATACTTGGTGTGGCTATAATAGTTAATATTTTGTTATACAATCATAGAAAACTCTTCTATAGTACTGAATTCGTGCAGTTAAAAAAAATTACTTTTGTTCAGTTCTATTATATAATAAATTGTTATTTATGAAAAAGCTTTTAAACTTAGCAAAACCATTTTAAAATCTCAAACATTAATATAAAGTCATCTTAAAAGCAAATGAGTACAAATGAATTGATTTGTTGGGTTTGCTGTCCAGAAATATTTTAATATTGATAAATCAATATAATTTTATTTTTAAAACAACTTAAGCGTAGTATTTTTAAATTTTTCCTAATTATTAAAGAAAATTTATTTCAAATATTTAATATAATTTATTTATAAACTATAAACAATTCACCATTAATCGATAAAATTATTTTTATATGATTTTGTTTTTCTTTTCCTTATGATATGGGAACAAATATCTATAGACTTAATCATTCCTATAAACGTGTTTTTTATTAATAATTTTGCAATTCTCATTGGGTACAAATGATAACAGATTACATCCGTAGTCCGTAGCCATTAGAAATTATATTCATGTCTACACAGCCCGTACCCTCAATCACGTGACCAAGACAATCAATGAGATAGTTAGAGACTTCGTCCAATAAAACTCTTCGAAAGAAAATCGTTTATAGCAAGGAGCAGCCACCATGCAGTCAGCTGATAAATAAAAGAAACTAAAAACACCTTTTCTTGAGAAAACTCCCAGGATACACTTTAAATGTAGGCAAAGTACAAACACAATAAATATAATTATAGCACGATTTGAACTATCAAACTTATAACTAACGACGGAGTCTTTCACTGCCATTTTGGTATTTCAATGCACGCGCACGTATTTACTTAATTGTGATTGTCAGTTGGTATAAAATAGTCTTTATAAAGTTAAAGTTGATCAATTTATACGGAGTAAAAGCATAACGGATCAAGACTATGTAGACAAAGCAATCTAATACTGAGGCTTCAATTTTTAAGGACAACGGAATACGGACTATGGACTACGGATACGAAGTATGGATACAGCCACAGAAACAGTTAAGAGAGGCTGGGTTTAATCCCATCAGGGTCGGAATTTAGTTTTGATAAAGATTGAATGAAAGCTAGATTCAAGAGGTTTCCAAATAGTCCCGTTTGTTTTGAATGTATGTCGAGAACACATCATGCTATTCTATAGTACAAATATTTTATTTCTAGAAGAGGATGATTTTCGGACTTAGTCTAAATAATAAGATATGTAACATTTAATATGACATTTAAGATCACACTAGCATACACATGATAGCCAAACTGATTGTACAGGGTTCTGTGAGCTTCAAGGTTAAACCAAATATCCCAACATATTTTGTTGATTTAGTCATGGACCAAACACATATTACATTCGTAATGATTATGTATATAATGCAATTAAAATTCAGAGTGAATTTTTTTATGATATCAAAATCTGTTAATTGATTGCATAACCTTTTCATATTCAAACATGTTACATAATTTTCCATGTTATATAGATTGTAAGATATGTACGTAATTACATTTCTTAGGTACAAATATTAACAAAATAAATGCGTCGAAAGTTCTGAATCAATTACGTTTTGTTAAAATATAGTATGATATTTTGATAAACATGAATTTCACAATTTACAAAGGACATCTATTGTACACTTTTAATTTTTTTTACATATATAATGCAGGGATTTTTTTAAAAAGAATTACATAACTTTTTATCTTGCAGATTTAATTATTTTAATAAACACTTTCACAATAACATAGTTTTACTGTACATTTGTTCAAAATTTTTCTAATAGAATATCCACAATAGGAATGCTATTCTAGATACCTTGTGCGTTGATTGTTTGAATTAGCACGAGAAGGGAACTTGCATGTTTCTTAGAACTACGTTATACGTATAAAGTAAACCTCCAGTTTTAAATACAGATCGCGAGTATATGGCAGTTCACAGCAAATCATTTCAATAATATAGGCCTACAGTCGATTGAAAAAATATACAAGTTAAGACAATATTTATAAAAGTGCTAATTGTAATTAAGCCATATGTTTATTCTTAAACTAAATACTAATGTTTTGTTAATATATATATATATATTTAATATAGATTCAGTTTAAAGGAGAGATTAATAATGCTATTAGTACTTTTTTACTGTTGATATATTTTAGTATCAGAACAAAATAAAATATATTATATGTGTTAATTATTGTAATGAAATATTAAACTTATAATTATATGGTTTTACTTAAATACTGAGTTTGAGAGAAATATTTCAATTCAATATTTCTCCTTTATCTTTATGACCACAATTCACTTTCTAACTTGGCATACATTAGCGGGTGTACATCATAATAATTATCATCTTTGGTCATACATCTTGGACTAAGTCCTATCGTCTTCTTTTATCGAGTACTTTAGGTAGAACATATTTTTTGGGGTAATACGATTCAAACTTAAATACGAATCAAAATTCAATTTTATAAAATGTTATTTAACTATTCATAAAAAAAATCTATGCCTGAATGAAACATTTTGGCTGCAAAACCAAAGATAGATTTGAAAGAGCCTAACTAATGCTTTACCTAAAGGTAATGAAATACACACTACACGGCTGTGTAAGCACTTTAAATTTCTACGATTAACTAAAACCAAATATAAATACTCTTATCAACATTTTCAAGAGTTTAGGTTCTTACACTGTAACAAAAAGTTAAACTTCCCATATGAGCTACAAACTCACGAATGTCTCAATATTTCGAAAAAAAAAAAATAGAAAAAAAACCACCTCGCATCGGTGTGTATAAGCAGGGCTTGAAAAAAGCTTTGTCTGCGCGTCTGTGACGAGGGAAAATTTTTACTTGACGAGAAAAAAAAATCCGTTTAAAATCGTATATTTCGTTATGGTTGAGCTGGATACTTCAAAAGTTATCCTGTTGATATGACTGCATAGCGACTCTCGAAAGCTGAATGTCGATATTACTCTTAGACTGAAGCGTAGATGAGCTATTGATATAACTTAATGGCGATTCTCTCGCAGGGTGATATCGATATCTTATTGCGGTTCGAGGGGGATTTCAAGATAGATATAAATAAGGTTTGTCCAATATTGAAACCGTTTGACCCTCAAAACCCAACGAAAACAGAGAATCACGAATAACATTTAGCGCGTCTTGTTTGGTTTGGTTACACAGAGTTACGTAGAAATAAAAGTGAATGAGTGCCTAGTTTAAAGATGTTAACACAAATTGGATGGCTGTAGTCCGATCATGCTCACATGGTGAGAGCTGACATTTTTGACTGACTGGTGAGCCACCCTAAACTTTTTCAAGCCCTGGATATAAGTATATTTTACTATAAAAAAGTTTCATCTTGTAATTAAAATATGATACAATTTTATTGAAAGATATAGCTGTTTATATGACTTGTAGCTATCCTTTACCCAAAGTAGCACAAGTGCTAAGTGGTCTATGGAACATTTTGAAAAATACGATTTGATTAATGAGATACATGTCGATGTTTTCTGAAAAAGGAAATTAAAATAAAATTGAGATTATGGTAAAATTAAGAACAAAAGTGGTTTCAAAGCATTAAATATTTATTTTTAAAACAATGGTCGATATGATTATTGTAGATTCCTAAATCATAATATTTATAATGCAGAGAACGAAATTAAAGATCAGACCAAGAAAAATACTATTTAAGAACGAAGCTCAGTCGTTTGTTTGTAATATTTTATGATTTAAATGGCCAAGATTGATTGATACTTATTTAAAACTTCCCCTTTTCCCCTTAATTAAATCATTATTAAATGATATAAACATAAGATAGTGAATTCATTATTTAGAGAGCTATTTTCCCTTAAACTGTGGCTACATTTGTGATTAAGTTTAATGTTTTTCTTCAATAAATACAAATTTGTATTCCGTTTAAGAAATCAACACAATAGTTTAAGTTAAATTAAAATATTAAATGTGAGTATTTTGTTTACTTTGCAATCCTCAAGGATTTGCAAAATTGTAAGTATATTTTTACCGTTAACTATGATAGTGTTTATTATGTTTATTTTTATTCTATTATTTACATAAACTATTAAATAAGTGACAATTCTAAATAAAATGCTTATGAGAAAACATTCACAAAACAAATTAGAGTTTACATTATTATGAGGTACATATTTATAATGACAAAGAGGAAAGCAAAAAACGCAAAGCGCTTTTTATTACATAAGCCGTAAAACTACTCTTAAATTTATCCAATAGGACAAACTAGAATAACAAATACCCACAAAATTAGTGAAATGCGAAATACAAAATAGTTCATGTATCTATAAATTATCGTTATAATTATTGTCAATCTTCAGAAGACATTATTAGTTATTACAGTTTCTCTAATGAGAAAGTGTTTTTTTTATTGTAACTGCCACACTATAAATTAATTTCCTTAACATATTTCAGTCTATGTTATGGATGATCTAAGAAACTAACTTTTATAGACAACATTATACATAAAATATTGTCCATGTATTATTTATATGGCGTCGTAAGGACAATACTATTTTTCACATCAAATACTGTATATAATTAACAAACAAATGTGTTTAGTAGCTATTTATTAGCCTGGCTAATTATTTACTCTTAGGTATATTGATACAAATATAATATTATTTTTAGTACAATAATTTTTTGTAATAAAGAACTAATGTATCTAAACTCATTTATAATGCAAGAAAGAAAAGTATATGCTATTATTTAGTGTAAAAATATGGACACCTCCCCATTTAAAGTTAAAATTGTATATTCTGTGAAAGATTCTATTAATATAATAATACTGTCAGTTAATATGGAAAAATATAAAATTTAAATTTAAAATGAAACATGTATTTCAAATTAAAATATTGTTTTTAATAATAATTCATAGTCGTATTTTTAGAAGGTTTCTGCTCCTAAAGAAGAAATAATATTATTGATGAAACAAAAAAAAAAATATTAAACTGTTTGTATACGTGGGAGTATGTCTACATTTTTCAAATTTGCTTGGATTTTATCTAAAACAAGTATTTAGCCTTTATAGATTAACGGCGTTACATAAATGGGGGATGAGGGGTAAAAATGGTTCAGTTCCCTCCCCTTGAATGGTAAATATTTTTTTACATAATTAATTAAACATTATTTAGCTATGGGAAAATAAATTTATTTAACAGTTGTTTCAGCTTCTTTTGAAAAAAATTGCATTGACTATTGGTTGGAATTATTTCAAGTAGACCTATGATATATTTGAAAGTGACATTAGAATGTGTATACAGTATACTCAACATTTACTTTAGTAAATATTAATTTTTATATGTATTTTTTGATTGTAACACGTCATTTAAAAAGTCATACAATTCAGTCCACATTTCAAATTAATTTCATGTAAATTTGAGCTTGCATCTATTCATTCGTTTTTATCTAAAATTTTAACCCTTACATTTTCCCTATATAAACCTCTTTTTACACAATATTAATTTTAATGTCATAGCTTTAACCACAATTATTTTCATATACCTATATTTCTTATAAAGTTATTAATTATTTTAGTGACTATTTTGTACATACGCCCTTGTAACAGTAATGGGTATCATGGACTTAAAATCTTAAATCAATTTATTTCAAATAAAAAGAAAGTAGGGAGATTTTAAGGAAATGTCCCAGCCTTGATTGAATAAGGCGAACCATGTTTGGAATAAAACGCCACTAGCGAGGCCTGTCTGGAATACTTGGTCGGTGTGAAGAGTGCTAGTAAACACCTAACCTTACCAGCAATCATTGCATGGTCTCTTCAATAACGTTATCGGCTGTGTTCGAATAGTCTGCGCATTACACAGTATTTAACTGTCAGCTCACAATGTGTGTACTGACTTTGCTAAGAGGGGAAAGCATGTTGTGTGAAATTTTCAAGCTATAATAATAATAATAATAATAGCGATGATAGTAATAATGATAATAATAATAGTGATAATAATGATGATAATAATGATGATAGTAAAAATATTGATAATAATAGTGATGATAGTAATAATAGTAATAATAATAGTGATGATAATAATAATCAATCAATCATTGTTTATTTAGGGTTTAGAAGAAAAATGACATAGATGAGTTTTTGATACAATCCCGAAGTACCTAAAGGTACATATTCAGGTCTTGTAGTTAAATAAATATTTAAAAAATAATAAAAATTATAATAATAAAATAATTAAAAAACAAAAAGATTTACACATATCATAACATTTCCTCTCAAAAATATTTACATGGTTGTTTGAAGCATGCCTTGAAGTATCCAGTCTTTAATTTTATTTTTCGATTTATTTATTTCAGGGATTTCTCAGAGTGTTGGTGGTAGCAAATTAAACAATTGATAATAATGATGATAATAATAGTGATAATGATTATTATTATAATAATGATAATAATAATAGTGATAATAATAATGATAATGATAATAATATTTAGTAATGCATAAATGATAATAAAAGGTTGTTTAATTAATTTAAATGTTTTTCTGTGTTATGAGTTAATGCATGATATTTTACCCATACAGTAAAAATAAAATTAATTATCAAACACTCTGTTTGAAACTATTTTTTTTTAAAATACGTACAATTTTATAATAATGCTAAAATTTGTGTATTGAAGCCATTTGATCAGCACAACGAGCCCCTCGGCCATTAATCCTAGTTTTCTAGACCAGAGCTGCTAATTCTTTATTCAAGTAGCTCCTAATTTGTCCTCACAAGGCGAAGTTGACCTCATTCCAGAACTGCTGTTTTACAGAAAAATTTTGGAAGCACTGGAAATCAAACCCTGGACTTCTGCTCTGCAGCCAGAAACCCTGACCACTTTTAAATGCTTTTATATCAT
This sequence comes from Timema californicum, assembly GCA_902141385.1. Classification (NCBI taxonomy): domain Eukaryota; kingdom Metazoa; phylum Arthropoda; class Insecta; order Phasmatodea; family Timematidae; genus Timema; species Timema californicum. Next base: position 153,221 of record CABFOW010000890.1, on the reverse strand, counting down.
AGTTTAAAAAATGTTTGAAACATAAAATTTAAAAAAGCTATTTTGTGAGATAATTTAAAAAGTAAAAGAGGTATGTCATTTTAGGCTATTTTCCCACATATTAATGAATATTAATATATATAAAAGTGGAGAAAATATGTAATAAAACATCATTAACAATGTGAATATTATTTATAAATTAGGTCAAACCTAACTAGTTTAAATAATTGATAAGGACTAATCACGATCATTTTGATTGCGTCTATATTACCCTCTATAGGAATTGTACTCTTTTGCTCTTTGTCTTCACCGTGTGGATTTGAAATCAAAAGAAACACGATTTTATTCATATTTCGAGCTCCAATCTATATTGATAAAATGAAGAATTTGTCTGACATCAGCTCTGTGCAATATTTTATCACACAGATGTCTGACATTTTAAAATTTGTAGCCTCTGTGCACGAAAATTTGCATTTCCAAGCCATAATTTTAAAATTTTGTTTTCATTTGTTTAGATCAATTAGAAATCGGGTCGGAAAAAATAAAAATTTAAGATTTTTTTTCTATTTGTTTGGAGCAAAGAGGAGTGTTGCCCCAGGTAACCACACCATTAATTGCGTGCTCACTGGTGCAGCCAGGATTAGTTTTTTTGGGAAGGGGGGTGTTCCACTGACCAACTAAGCGGGGTCCATTGGTTTTTAGCGCGGGAAAATTTAAGTACTGTAAAATGCAACTACATCAAAATAAATAAAATAATATCCAAACTAATTTAAACTTTATAAAAAATTGTCATAATTCTGTAATTATTATAACTATTGAGTTGTTATGAACAAATTTTAATCTATGCATACTGCTAGAATATATAAACATGCAAATTTCAATAAATGGTCTTTGGAAATTCGATTTAAAAAAATATTTTAGAATCTAAAATCTGAAAATTCTAATAAACCACTTACAGTAACTCTTAACTCACAAAATCACCTTTGAACAAGTTCACGTTAGTCTTATGTTAATTTTCCTCGGCTTCATATAAAGTTCATTGAGAGCTCTCTCTGACACCTCTGGATGTATGTACTGTACATGAGGACCATTAAGTTTGTCTTCATTTGTAGAGTTCCTCAGGTATGATCTCAACAGCTTTAGGGACGAGAAAGAGGAAGGTGGGTAGTGAGGTCTGGGGGAGGAGGGGTTCAACCCTGAAACATCCCCCCTTCCCCTTGGCTGCGCCAGGGTGCGTGGTTACCCCGGGAAGTGACGGGTGTTTCTGCTGGTGTATCATATTCCTTTTTTTTAGCACCGCATCTTACTACGCGTTTGGGTTATACTCTTAAGTACTAGTTGCGCTAATGATTTTAAGGTTTAAGAAGGCTATATTTAAAGGAAGTGTACCTGGCACTTGTGTGGAGGGAGAGTGGAAAACCATTTTGGAAAAAAAGCCTCAGTATACTTGACCTATATTTTAACCTTGATCTCCCCGTCATCTGCAGTCTAGTCCACAGTGAGAGTAGCGCGTTAGACCACGTGGCCACCAAAGGGGGTTGTATCATATTTTAATGAATTACAATGATAAGGTAGTATAAGCGTAGCTCCACAGTGGGTTCACTAGCATCATAAGGTACAATCATCAGCATCAGTGGGCACGTGAACAAGACGTTATTTTCGTTTAGTTTGGGCTACCGGTTATGGTAAGTTGGGAGCTTGAATACCGTTCAGGGGGAGCAAAGGTGTTTTTTTTTGTCTTCATTTGTAGAGTTCCTCAGGTATGATCTCAACAGCTTTAGGGACGAGAAAGAGGAAGGTGGGTAGTGAGGTCTGGGGGAGGAGGGGTTCAACCCTGAAACATCCCCCCTTCCCCTTGGCTGCGCCAGGGTGCGTGGTTACCCCGGGAAGTGACGGGTGTTTCTGCTGGTGTATCATATTCCTTTTTTTTAGCACCGCATCTTACTACGCGTTTGGGTTATACTCTTAAGTACTAGTTGCGCTAATGATTTTAAGGTTTAAGAAGGCTATATTTAAAGGAAGTGTACCTGGCACTTGTGTGGAGGGAGAGTGGAAAACCATTTTGGAAAAAAAGCCTCAGTATACTTGACCTATATTTTAACCTTGATCTCCCCGTCATCTGCAGTCTAGTCCACAGTGAGAGTAGCGCGTTAGACCACGTGGCCACCAAAGGGGGTTGTATCATATTTTAATGAATTACAATGATAAGGTAGTATAAGCGTAGCTCCACAGTGGGTTCACTAGCATCATAAGGTACAATCATCAGCATCAGTGGGCACGTGAACAAGACGTTATTTTCGTTTAGTTTGGGCTACCGGTTATGGTAAGTTGGGAGCTTGAATACCGTTCAGGGGGAGCAAAGGTGTTTTTTTTTTCCACTCTCCATCCACGCAAATGCAAGTTGCAAGCTCTAAACCATTTAAATACTACCATCCTTATACCTTCCGCAGTGTTATAGTAAAATGTGAATATCCTCGACGGGTGGTAAGACTTGGTGAGTGTGAGGGAATGAAAATGATTGGTTCCATCGTTAAAGGATCTGCTCAATGAAGATTACTCTTCCCCAGTAGGGTTATGAATTCTCCTTGCAGTTCAAAATCTGGTGACATTAATTAAAATTTCCCCCCTCCTACTGCTCTTTCCTTAGATTAAAGGCCAGATCTGTATTCAGACTTAGTACTCCTCAAGTGCGGATAGGTACCGAACTCAAGACGACACCCAACTAGACCAGAATGGAATAAAAACTGTCCTTTCCATTCTGGTCTAGTTGGGTGTCGTCTTGAGTTCGGTACCTATCCGCCCTTGAGGAGTACTATGTCTGAATATAGATCTGACCCTAAGTCGCTAAATTATCACTAAAGCGCACCATTTAAAAAAAAACGTGCCTTAGCTGGCACAAAGGTATAAAAACCGATTAGATTTCAAAAGCCCTGTATTAAGATACAATATTAAAATGGTCAAAATTAAAATAATAATTAATAGAATAATTTTAGCAAACTTAGTCCATCTATGATCTTAGTTTCGGATATTGTTGATGTCTACATTCTTGTTCTTTAAACGATAATTTCCTATCCTTTTCATTTTTAGAGCCGAATAACCTAACTTACTATCTCAAGTAATCTTTGAAAAATGTGCTATCAGTTAAATTTTAACAATTATCGATAATCAAGAGCAAGTAGTTAAGCTCATGACACTCATAGATTTAACTAGAAAAAAAAATTACAAAATGTTCAAATTGAGTTGAATCTCCCGCACAAATCGAATAAATATTAATTGATCAATTCTAAAATTAACTAGTTTTTTTTAGAATCCTATTTAGGAATTCAAAGTAAAACGGTAGCAGTCAGGAATTTAGTGGATCACAATATATCACAATTAGGTATGACAGGCGTTTATAATCTATCTGTGTTATGGGCCTTTAAACTAATAGATACATCACTAAGCTCATCATTCAAATATATATTTTTTTATTTTGAAATTTTTACTAAAATAAGCTATCTTTATCGTGAAAGACAAACTAATAGCATACAAATACATTGACTCAGATGTGGGATTTTTTTCATCCAGATATTAATCATTTGCTAAAGCAGTTTTGCTCCAGTCTGCTAAGGGAAATGTTTCTTGTAATCTAACATTGCTAATAAAGGGAACAAGGAAACTTCTTCCCTGATGTTTTGATTACTATAATACTCACTAAATATATCCTAGTTATCCCTATTGATCAAACAAGGATTCAACCTAGATTTGTCAAAAGTATAGCCCTAGTATTTCTTATGTACAGTATAGATTATCTTAGCTTGCACTAACATACTTATTTTATGATTCCATGTTTATGAAAGCGTTACGTCACTACGACCTCTCACACAAGGCGTTTACCACCTATAGCTATAATTAAATTCAACTTCAATTTTTTCATTCCATTTTAACAATGTCCAATGATTTTAACATTAAGATTTAAATAATTACTTTTAAGAACACATTTTGTTTCAAAAAATTTGACACAATTCGCGACCTTCCAATCGTAATACTAAACATCTTTTGTTTTTTTAATTGAAGAATTGACAATAATTTTGTGCTAATATACTTTTAACACACAATTTGATATCATCAAATTGTAATGTTATTCTATTCTAAAGTCTATCTGAATAGAACAATATAAACAACATTTCTTAAAGTATAGTCAATCTTTTGGAAGACTCCTAGCAGACATTTCTGCCAAACCCATTTCGTTAAATTGTGCCTTTTTTTATTTAAGAAGGTTTTGTATTCAGTCTGAGTAGAGAGCCATCTGTTGAGTGATCCATGGCACATAACGGGGCACATAAGCGTAGACTCCTGGCAGCCTAGGGTGAGCACACTTAATACCCCAGCTGACAATTCCACCCACGAACCATCGGTCATTGCTGTGTGTGTCTTGACACAATAGTGGGCCCCCTGAGTCGCCCTAGAGCAGAGAGGTACGGATATTTATTATTAATACTAGCTCACAGAGAAGGCACATAAAATATATTTGGGGAGAGGGAGGGCAATACAGGTAGAACCGTGATTTTCTCAACTCTAGGCATTCTGCTATTATAAATATCCCCAGGTGACCAGGGAAAGTACAAGGGCAACGTTGAGAACACCGGGGGTACCTCAGTTAACAGAGGCACCAGGAGTAGCTCCCCCATGAAAATGGTACAATTTGAGAAGATAATTGGGCCTTGAAATGAGGTTTTGGCCAACTATATATTTTTTTAAATTATTTGTAAATGATGTATTTTTCAAGTTAAAAGTGTTATTTGTTTTTGAGATTCGCCATTATTGCATGTAGGAAAACTAACCATTTCTGGCTCGAGGCCATATCAAGTGATCAACATAAAACATTACCTAGCCTTCTTAAGGCTACTAGTGTCTAGTAGTAGTAGTAGTAGTAGTAGTAGTAGTAATAGTAGTTGCCTTAAAACTAGGAAGCAGTGACAATTGTGCTACTAGCCAAATTGATCAACTAAACTTTCTATACAATCGACCACAGAAGGTATCTCATTTCAAAGTTTGATGAATTATGAAATTGGGAACTTTTGAAGAAAGGGCTTGACTGTAGGGAATTTTAAAATTTGTCTGTACAAGTCTGTGGTGAAGAACTTTCATAATCCAAAGTTGTGGTACCGAGTAATTCTAGATTTTCCCAACTCAAGATCTCGACTATCCACAAAATTACCAAATATCTAGAATGTTTTCCCAACAGGCACTCAGTGTGATGAGCCTGCTAGCTCACCATTCCATCCAAGTAGAGTACATTCACCGCTTACTTGGATGACAGTTCAAAAAGTTACTAGAAACCATCCCTAATGTATCCTTACGCCAACAACTGACATATGTCACTTTGGATGGCTGTAAAAAAAAATCTGGTAATGTATAAATGTGATATACACTAATTTAGGCCAATATTATTTATATTTATTTGAGGTTGGGCACAATGCTTATTTATAATTCTATTCCACTTTAAAAAAAATATTATTCACAGCACTTTCACAAAAGGTCTAACAAATATAGCTTCAAAATGGCGACCAATGAATTTAAATCATGTGATTGATCACGACACAAACAATCTCTTTACAATGGTGCACCCATGCAGAGGATACAAATATTTAAAAATACGATTAAATAGTCATAATATAATTAATTATATGTATAAAAAAGACAAGTATTTTCTCTTTTCCAAGCAAATACGATGCCAGTGTGAATGTGTGCAGTGCACTATATTATTTTATTACACATTGTAGATAACATTCCAAAACAATGATTAAGTACTTTTAATTATGTTCAAAATATTGTTTCATGTTGGATGAAAAGAAATGATTAAAAATAATGAAATAGTATGAGAAAACTTAATTTTATATTATTTTAAATGTAAAATATAACATGTGGTTAAAAAAACTTACAATTATAGCAAAACAGTGATATTTTTACAAGTGTTGGCAAGCCAAAACCTAAACATTCGACTTTTCAACTGTCATTCAGGTAAAAAAGCTATGGTGAACAGACTCTAGAAGTGGCCATTAGATATGGTGCATTGATATAAACGTGGGTCTCACTACTCAACTAGAGAAGAGAGGCACATAATTATGTGGCTCTTTTTTACTACTCTCCTCCGACCACCCGCCAGTTAAAGTAGATCCAGATACATTGAGAAATATAGCTTCCTTTTTCAAAGTGGTTTTTAAATACCTACAAAAATGCAAACAAACATGTCATGTGTATGATGAAATATAACAAGTTAAGTTAATATCAATGATGTTAAAAAGGATCATTCTAAAATTATATATTAAAAAAGTAGGTTTATGAAAGCCGATTTACTACTTTGGACCAAATTTAAACTTATCTATTAACAATATGCTAATTAAATTTCCAACCCCAAAACAGGATGTACCTCAACATGCAGGACCTACATCAAGGAGTTTGGGAGCGGGGTGACTTGGGGGGTACTCCCAACACAAAATTTTTGTGAAAATTAAGTATGGACATATGCCTTATTTGACTTTGTCTAAGAGTTTTTATAATTTTTGTGTTCCAGTAATGTTAGAATATGACATCATAAGCTCCGGTATGTTTAGAAAGGCAAGTCCTTATTTTGTTCGTAAATAAATCCATCAAACTTATTAGAAGTGTTGTTTTAATCCCTATAATGAAACATTAAATCCACTGAAATAATATTTTAGTCAGTAAAAAAGTAATTATAAATTGATAGGAGTTTTCGTCACGACACCATGAATCGTGTCACGGAAACGACACAACCAGAAACAACGTCACCAACCCTGATCACGGACTAGGTGGGGTGAATGCATCCCAGCAAACGTTTAAAAAAAAAATCCAGATTTTCAAGAGTTTGACCCCATGAAACAAGAGTAAATAGTGAAACAGGAACGTAAGAAAAAACTATTTCTCTAGATACGATTACACAATATGGTAGCAGCATAATATCTGGGTTAGCTGTGATTACAAGTCTTGGTTGGAGTACCGGATTCAACCTCGTTGATCTTGGTGTGAAATGACTGATTTTATTGAGCGATAAAATCGTTAGCTCAGCTTCCTTCGTGGCGGAAGTCTCATGCCGATTGTTGCATGTAAAGGGACCTTGAAAGTTATGATAAAAAACCTTTCCCAACAAAATTGTTTGGCCCTTTCACTCTAGCTCATAAAAATTCTCGAGTGCTGATATAATCAGTCGGTTCACAAAGTGCTCACTAACTACTTTGATAAATAAAATAGAATTAATGGAGTACGGATTCTAACACATGAGCCAAAGTTAAGCTTATTTTTCAAATGAACCAAAAGTCAGCTTTTTCCAGTCGCTTGCGGCTACTGCTCGACACAGAAAACATCGCATCTCGTGGTCAAGCGCTTCAATCGCTCTACAGTATGAATGGATGAAGGTGTGAGAGGAGCGTTTTAGTACAGTCAGTACCAAATGGAAAATGGGACATAAGTACTTCACTGTGAATTGTTGGTTTAGCACGCTTATTTTAAGCCATTTTAAAAACACTTGTATTTAAAGTTGATTAGGTATCCGTAATGTTGGTCAAAAGAGGTAAAAGTAAAGTAAAATTTTTTAGACAAAACTACTGAAAGTACTAAATTATCGAACATAAAGCCCCCTGCCCCCCCCCCCCTCGGTAATATGACATTAGTGTACACGCCAGAACGTCAAGATAACTACTGATACATGTATCATTGACCCCCTTCATTCTTCAGTTAGTTGACATTCTTTCCGCGTGCAATGTTTACTGGGTCGAGTAGTGCACACCTTCAACTTGTGATGGGCACAATCGAGTAATTCTAAGAATCGATTAATCGAGTAGAATTACTCGAGTAATTATTAGCGAATCGAATCGTCCCGTGGCAATCGGTTGGACAACATTACTCGGGAGTGTTGCAATGGGATTCGTTACTAATAACATGTCTATAATCTCTTCCTGTATTATTATTATTATTATTATTATTATTATTATTATTATTATTATTATTAGCACCGCGTCTTACTACCCGTTCGGGTTATACGCACTTACGCTAATGTGTAATGGTAGGGTGATTGTGAGATGAAATGGAGGACCTACAGTTTAACGTGGAATCCGAACCACGGTGGAGACCTGGCATTCCTCACATTCACAAGAGGTCTTGTCAGAGGTGAAGGAAGGGTTTGGTAATCAGATAAATCTTTGCCGTGACCGAGGATTGAACCCCGGCCTCCAGCATAGAAGTCTGACACCTTACCCCTAGACCACCAGGTCACCCTCTTCCTGTAGTAGATAGTCGACACAGACAGTGACCTCCACCCCCTTATTTTCAGGTTTCACGTTGTATGTACAGTCAATATTAAAGTATGTGTTTTAAGAAATGCCTCACAAAAAATAATAGTTTTGTGGTGTTTTTTAATAAAATAAACTTTTCTTTATACATTCATGTTAAAGAAATTGATAATAATTGGACCTTGTTAAAAGTGAAAACAGTTTTTATTGTTTTTTCTATTTTGTATATTACTCTAATTTTCAATTTATAAATAATCATATCTTACTAAGGAGAAATTATAATCAATATAATTAAGAAATACAATGATTAGTTTCATTTTATGCGATTGTGGAAATAAGACTGCCGAGGTACCGAGTAAAAAATATCGAGTAACTTTTATTGAGTACTTATAAAAAGAATCGGAAATGTGATACGCTTAGTTAGCGTGCTTTTCGATTGTATACCTTACAACTGCAAGTATTTTGTATTGAAAATTCACGTGACATTTAAACCATAAAGGGTCATTTTTGCGTAGCAGCAGAAACTTTTGATGAAAAATTAGCTCTACGGGAATATGCCTTTTAAATGGAAATAGCATGGTAAACAGTCCAGGCAATAAGGTCGATTCTCACTTCGCTGGTAATAAAAGAGAAAATAAAAGAATAACAAGGTCCGAATAAAAATACTCGAGTTATCTCGGAAGAATCGAGTACTCCCGATTACACAAGCCAACCGAATTACTCGATTATTTTTACTCGATTGTGCCCATCTCTACCTTCAACTGGAGCACCAAATGGAGTATTGTTAAAAGCTACAACGAAGTATCAACCAACTCATCCTGACGTATCAGCAAGAAGTCCTAAAGGACTCAACTCTCACCGAAACTCCTTTCTTTCCGCTACGTTCCACGGGGATTCCTATCTCCTACAACCACATCAAAGATCATCTCCGCTACGGGAGACTTCTACAAGAAGTCATGATGGAATTCAACTAAGACCACCATGGAATTATTCAAAATAGGTCACTACAGTTCAAACACCTAAGTTCTAAAAGTTAATTATTAAATAACATTTTAAGTGATGTGATGATTTAATTGTACGGAGGCACGAGTAATTTAATATGTTAAGTAAGTTTATCGCAAATATCTTACTAAGCAGTTTGTTTAGGTGAATATATTATGTACTAAAAAGAGAAAATTTAAAATTTAGCTCTACATTTTAATTGATTATTTCATTGCAAGAAATTCGAACGATTACTTTTTTTGAAAATATTAAATCAACGGGAAAATTGAATTATAAGTGTTTAGCTTGAAATTAATGTAACATTAGCAGTACTAGCTAATGCTACATTATTTCTCCCTGCCCCAAATAATCCAATCCATATAGACATACTGCAATAGTAACACTAGAAAGACTAGCTAGTTTACTTGGATACTACCCACTCCTAATAATGCCTATACCCATAGAAATCCTGCAATATATAAGATTACAAAAATTATGCCTAATATATTGTAATGATATTGGTTTGTATTAATCTAAATTATATAAAAATTCATGGATGAAAGTAAATTTTATTTAAAGTAATGTAGAGTATCCTTTTAAGATTCATCCATGAAGAAATGCGAGCTTCTAAGAAACAATGTGAAAAGAATTTCACCCCTAAAATAATTCTTTTTACCATCTTTCTTGTTAAAAGAATAACAGCGTCAATTCTTGCTAAAAGGAACAACTTCATATTATTTGGCAGAAGACGCCATTTCTCTATACCAATAAGAAGCTAGCCTTCACAAAACCTGTCGCCAGGACTCTTTCTATTAGTTGGATTTTACACTCTTGAAAAGGGGAGAGAAAGGCAAGGGGTATGTTATATATAAACCATTGTGCGTATGTTGAAGGCATCTCCGGGACCAAACATCTCCACCGAGATCCCGCTCACGCACAAGTCGGTCTAACATAGTATAATATAAGTCACATCAATATCACAAGTGTGCAATGGTATAAAACATTTAATTAAAATATGTACAAGTAATTAACAGGTGTAATTTAAATAAACCGTGTCTGAAATAACAGCCATCAACATTTCTCTTTCATCAATTTTATTAATATACCGATTTAATTAGTGCTCGAACACGGTGCTATAGACAGCTGGTTAAACGGTATATTTTCCGTACAGTGATGATAGGCGCTCGATCACGGAAATTTAGACAACCTATAAATCATCACAGCATTCTTATATCAGGGAATTAATCCGTAGTGTTTCAATCGACGCCCAAAGCGGGGTGATTGATCATATAGTACTACGATTGACGCCCAAAGCGAGGCGCGATTGATACCGATAGTATAACAATATGTGATTTACTCACACATTGTATCTTCCGGCTTAGCATAAGTCCATAACCCGCTTGTTCGTACCAAATTCTAAAATTAAGAGAAGTCTTAACAAGCTATGAATGATGCAGCAACAACATTTTCCAATAGAGGGATCCAGAAATACACTGATTGGCCCGGCTGGGCTACAAATGGGCCACTCACAATCTTTGACTGCAACTAACCAGTGTCTGGTGTACGTGACTGAATGGCCGTACTTAGATTCAACAGCCAACTTAACAGATGTCCGGTGTACGTGTTTTGGGAACAAACCAAGATTGACTGCCGACTCCAGTGTACGTGACTTGGTGTCGAGCTAAGTTTGACAACTGCTAACAGGAGAGTGCTGTTAGCAAGTGTTAGCCGTGCGGCGTTGTAATTTTAATATGAAAACTCCCACCTCTTTACCCATCAACTAGACCTATATAACAAGGGAACCCAGCAAATGATTGACTATTATATCCGACACTTCCACGAGAAGTCCTGTTCTTAACTTGTAAATAATAAGCTTGTATAGTGGACAATTATATCCGACGAGAGGTCCTTGTCTGGACTTTAACGTTATCACTCCAGGATGGCAATATATAAACTTTATATATTTAAATGATTATTTAAAATTTAAACGACCTTTGATAGTTTGAGTGTTTTGAACCCTTAGCTTAATTATGCAATTGAAATCGTTCTGTGTAGGCTTATGTAATTTCTCACTACAGCCGTTTCCAAGATTTTATAGTTTATGACCACAACTTTTCTCTCTGCAGCCATCGTGACCCTTTGCTAACTTAAAAGCGTTCAAACCCTAGTTTTAAGTTTTTTCACTGTGTATTACTACCAGCCCGGACTATTTACAGTTAGCTACACCAGTGATATAGGTAGAATTTAGAGGAAAATTACACTTATTAGATTGGAAGGATATTAGGATAAACTACCTTTGGCCAGAATTAAAATCCTTACTTCACCTTCACCAACAAACGAAACAAAAAAAAGCGTGACATTAGACCCGCATGTCCATTAATGATTGTTTTAATTACTATAAATTGTAGGTGACCTGGCGGTCTAGGGGTAAGGTGTCAGACTTCTGTGCTGGCGGCCGGGGTTCAATCCTCGGCCCCGGCACAGATTTATCTGATTACCAAACCCTTCCTTCACCTCTGACAAGACATCTTGTGAATATGAGGAATGCCAGGCCTCTACCGTGGTTCGAATTCCACGTTAAACTGTAGGTTCTCCATTTCATCTCACAATCACCCTACCATTACATATTAGCGTAAGTGCGTATAACCCGAACGGGTAGTAAGACGCGGTAATAATAATAATGATTATCATTATAAATTGCTCATAATAATGATTATATGTGATTAATATGTAGTAAAATATAATCAGCAAGCCCGGGGTTGGGGGATGATTTTATATCATGTTAGCAGCATTACAAGGCTGCCACAGTAAACAAGTCAGCAGGAAGCTATCAGACTGGAATACCCAAAAGAAACCTAAGCAGTAGCTAGGTCGTTTTTAGCACTTTAACAATTTACGTTTCTATTAGAATTACGCATCTTCCTATGATCATTAAAATCCTTGAAAAATAAATATAAAGCTAAAACCTCTACATTGTAACCCCACCCAAAACACACTACGACCCACACAGCCCTATTACTTCTCTTCCTTCATTGTAACTTTGAGCCTATTTAAATTGCTTTCATGAAAGCCTATTTTAATAAACAATGAAATAAGATACAGCAGTTCAATTCAAACTAGTATAGATACTTGATAGAAAAAGGAATGTCCATTTCAGAAGTAAAAGATTAACACTAACCTCAATGTCCTCATTTCATCAGCCAGAGCTTTCAATAAGAAAACAATAAAATGTTGCGTAGTATTCACTGCAGTTATGCCTTCAAAATTTAATAAAGCCCTAATTAAGGCATTACCTGTACAATATTGGATAATTTGAATCATAAAACTGTGACACTCTAGCAGCCACGAAAGTCACAACTAAGAACACTAAACAATAAATAAAACATTGGGTGACAATGCTGCTACTTCAAGCATGGCTGAGTGATATTTTTTCTACTGGGCAGCTCATGTTACCTTATGATTCGTTTCCATACCGCATTCGGCATAGACTCACTGGCCGTTGTCTCTGTCTACTGACAATGGCGCTACTAGACCACTTGTTTAACTAAGCTTTCTACAATCTACTACAGAAGGAATCTCCCTTCAATGTTTGATGGTTTTTGAAGTTGGTATTTTTTGTAGAGTAGGAATGACAGTTGGGAAATTTTAAATTTGTCTGTACAAGTCTGTATAACATTACTTTTATAATAGAAAGTAATGGGGTACAGAATAAGCCTAGAATTTCCCAACTCCAGTTCTCAAATCTCACAAAATTCCCAACTTTCAAGCTTTTAACCAACAATGGGTGGGGATGACACCCCCAACCTCCCCTTGTACGCACTATCACCATCACCTCATCTCATAGGGACATGGAAAGAGCCTCCACAGAAAGAATGTACTATTAGTACATTCGGGAACCCCCTGGGCAACGGTACTTTAGTACTGGATAATCTTTACACTAATGGGCCACGAATGGTGGAGCCCAGACGTTCAATTTCATATTATTAATGATCGCCAATAATAAATCAATCATTTTTAAAATTAATTCACGTATCTATAAACAAATAAGCTAACCTTATAAAGTATGAATATGTAGAACATTAAATTATAAGTAAATTAATATATTTTTCGTTCGGGAACATTTGTGATCAGTCAAAATATACACAATAAATGATAGTTAAAAGAAGATAATTACCTGGCAGGCATCTTTACCTCCCTCCGGAAAACCTGCACATATCATTCCTTCAGTCACATTGAGATCCTTAAGATCTTTTTCTTCTAACCACTGGTTACACATTTCCCTTCTAAGTATGGGAACTTGTACTTCGTTCACTGCAGGCTCGTATTCAGAAACTAGAATCAAATAGTTAGAAGCTAAAATCCAAACAATATGATGCTGAGATGTAGCTTAACTTAATTGTTACTGTATCTTAATCTATATTAAGATACATAATTGCGATTGAGAATAATTAAATAACACACCATGTCTTACTACCCGTCCGGGTTATACGCTTATGTACTAATTGCGCTAGTGGTTTTAGGGATTAGTAAGGCTATATTTAGAAGAAATGTACACGTATTCGAACGGAGGGAGAGTGGGAAGAAAGTTTTGTAAAAACTACCCTCAGTACACCCGACTGAGATTCGAACTTTGATCTCATCATCGGCAGTCTAATCTACTACGATAGCAGCACCATAGACCTTGCGACCACTGAAGTGGGTAACAAATAATTAATAGAAACTAGAACCACGTTCAAAGTATTTATTCACAAATAAAATGGGAAAATGTGCAAGTTAGAGGAGAAGAATGAAAGTCAATAAAGAAGGAAGAATGGTGGAAGGACAGAAGAAAGTTGAGGCATTTTACTAAACTGACCCGGCCTTAGGCTGGAAACAATTGATGATGATGATGATGATGATGATGATGATGATGATGATGATGATGATGAGCTATGACTGTGAACGCGCAGCAACATGGATATACTCTTGTTTACACCCTAGAGGTTCAAACTCAACCAACGTCTTAAATATAGGTAATTCTAAACGGAGTTAAAACTTGAGCATATGAAAAGGGCACGAGCTAATAATATTCTGAGTCGTCAGCAGAGAGGTGGATTAAGTTGGAAGGGACAAAGAGAGAGAAACAGCCTGCAAGATAAAATTATTATTATTATTAGCACCGCGTCTTACTACCCGTTCGGGTTATACGCACTTACGCTTATGTGTAATGGTAGGGTGATGGTGAGATGAAATGAAGGACCTACAGTTTAACGTGGAATCCGAACCACGGTGGAGGTCTGGCATTCCTCACATTCACAAGATGTCTTGTCATAGGTGAAGGAAGGGTTTGGTAATCAAATAAATGTGTGCCGGGACCGAGGATTGAACCCCGGCCACCAGCACAGAAGCCTGACACCTTACCCCTAGACCGCCAGGTCACCCAGCAAGATAAAAGACTTTGATAGTTCACAAAGTAGTGTTGTTCCTTTCATATTCACGTGATTGTTTTTTTTTATCACGTCTTACTATCTGTTCAGGTTATACGCCTTATGATAATCATTCTCTTGAGTTAAGAATTAGGAAGGAAGCATTTAGAGGTCATATACCCGCATTTGCATGGAGGGAGAATGAAAAACAATTGAGAAAAAACCACCCTCAGTAGACCCGACTGGTATTTGAACTTCGATCTACGAAAATGACGCCTTAGACCATTGAGCTACTGAATTATGAAAGGAATGTTTCTTTGTTTCTCTATCAAGGGAAATATTGCAACTCTGTCACTCTTTTGCTTGGGCTACATTTTAAATGGCAACCTCAATATGTAAGTTGCAAAAGTAGCCACATCCGATTTTATATAACCATCAGGGACTTTTTTTTTATCAATGATTTATTTAAAATTAAAATTATTTTGATTTTAAAAATAATATGAGAGTACGAGAAAGTGATATGTTGTCTGTACTGGAAGACAACTGATATTTTGTTAAGAAATTAAAGTTTATTCGTTTATTGCATCAGCCTTATTTTAAATGAGCTGTTACTTCTCTTATGTTGTACCCTTGCATATAAGTTCAAAAAATTTGTCAATTTTACTATAAGAAAATGATTTCTCATTAAATGTTTGGGATGTTTGTTTGATATTAATAGGGTAGTAAATCTGCTTCAAAATGATAAAAATCCCGTTTATTTCAATAACCTACTCTAAGTGACTGGGAAGTGTTCTGACAAAGGATGCCAACCGCACCAAGGAAATTAGGTCAAGGGTCGCCATAGTCAAGGAAACTTTCAAAAAGGAGAGGTAACTGCTGACCATCAAGTTGAGTTTGAAACTGAGGAAGAAACTGATGAAATGATACATTTGGAGCATTGCCTTGTATGGAGCAGAAACTTTTACTCTCAGAAAGATGGAGAATAAATACTCGGAGAGCTTTGAAATATGGTGCTGGAGAAGACTTGAGAACATTGGGTGGACAGACAGAGGGGACAAATGAAGAGTGGGTGAGAAGAGAACCATTTTGGATGTGATCCTTCGCCACAAATCAAACTTCATCGGACACATACTTGGGAGGAGCTGTCCTCTGCACGACATCATAGAAGAGACGGTTGAGGGAAAGAGGAGCTTAGAAAGAAGAAGGACTCAGATATTTGATGACTTGAGAGAAAGAAAAATAATAATTTCGGAGTTGAAGGAGGATACAGAGGACAGGGTACATTGGAGTTCTAAGTTCACTGACAAAAGGAATGGACCTGTCGTAAGACATAATACCTAATAATAATAATAATTATTATTATAGTAACTAACTTTTTTTGCATCAGTGCAGAAAATAAAAATTGTGGACACTTTATTTTCAAAATCCGCTATTACAGTCGCAAAACCTATCAAGTGCATTATATTTTAATAGATATAAATTGTATTTCTCTTGCCATATTATACACGTTTTGTTAACTAAAACAATTAGTTTTTATTAGTTTTACAAAAAAAGTAATCTTACTGATAATTTGAATGAGAAAAATGAAACAAGTTTTTTCGAAATGTAAAAAAACAAAAAACACTCAAGTGGATTTAATAACTTTTGCCAATGGGCTTCTCATTGTTGCATTTCACCCTCATTTGATACTTGGACATGAACCAATGAATTATTAGTTATTAGGGTTAATGGTACTAACTATCTTTATCCTCCTTCTTGCCCCAGCCAATCACGGTGCAAACTGTTCCTGGTTGAAGTTCCTTATTGGGCGCTGGTAAACATACGGGTAGCAAATGTTCATGGAACGTGACCCGAGACTTGAGCTAAAATAAAACAGACATTAGAATATAAAATAATAACATCTAATACTAATACAAATGAATAAAACACCTTCAATGGGTTTTATCACTATTTTCAAATAAAATAATGTTTTAATGCAGACAAGATCAAGAATGATTTACCATGGGTGAAGTGAATAAAAGAGTCTACTTGGTAGAATCTAGAGCTTAGACTTAGTGCCAACTAATGTCAAAGTGAATAATTAGAGGCTAAATTCTGCCCAGAGCGGGAATAACAGTAGATTCTACAGTAGTAGATACAACCCAAGGGCTAGATACATCTTGTTTTGTACTATGAATCAGCGTCCGCGCGAAGGGAAAGTTTAAAAAACATATTGTTAAGAAAAAACACTTTCAGTACAACCGGTGTGGCAGGACATATTTAGACTGAAACAGTTTTAGGTAGTGGTTCTTTGTCAACGCCGCTATGTAGTTCTTACTAAATCTTTAGACTAGAAATTTTTTAGGTAGTTGTTCTTTGTTAATGACACCCTTAGGAATTGTAGTTGTGTGTGTGTGTGTGTGTGTGTGTGTGTGTGTGTGTGTGTGTGTGTGTGTG
>CABFOW010000890.1:101016-135945 GCA_902141385.1 Timema californicum | reverse complement strand
CACCTCTGTGTGTGTGTGTGTGTGTGTGTGTGTGTGTGTGTGTGTGTGTGTGTGTGTGTGTGTAAGGACAAAATATACGATTCAAAACCACTGATGTTGATGCAGTGAAGGCTTTGGTAAATAACTAAGGTGTGAAGAGGTATCACCATCCGTTTTCGGTAAGGCATGGCTCCTCCACGAGTTTCGTCAATTACTGGCAAAAACTCCATAGTTAAAATGTCGACATTTTCACTTTCAAATCGTAACAGATATTTACATCTATTAACATCTCTCCGAACACGATACATTTTCACATGTCCGACCGGCAAGAACATCGCCATGATCCAACTGATGGACACTGCTGAAAAGCTAGCATGCCCCCTCCACGTCTTAAAAAAACCTATATGTATCTCAGCGAAATAGATAGCATATACTCTTTATTCACCCAATAAATCCAGCCCGTTATTAAAGGTCAAGATACATCTAGGCATACTAGAGTCTACAACTTTTATTCACATAAAACTTGATACATCTAAATAAACGTCCAAGACCTAGCTACATCTAGTGTGTATTCACATTGCTCCATGTTGTAGGGTAATATTAGGATAGTATTCTAGAAAGAAGTAGTGATATCAGTATTGAAGAAGATAGAAGCTGCCCAACTGTGAGATGGTTAAGACATCTTGAGGGGATGGAAGGAGAAACAGTTGCTGTGCAGTGTTGGAGATTTCTCATACAAAAAGAAAATATTGAAATCGTGAACAAATTTGACCTTGAGATTATATTAACTATTGACATTTAATTTGCTTCCGAACTCAAAAACGGCTGATCTGTAAATTATGTCTGTCTGTCTGTACCAAGGTTTGTTTGTATGTCCCTCGGTTTGTCTGTCTGTTCCAAGGTTTGTTTGTATGTCCCTCGGTTTGTCTGTCTGTATCAAGGATGTCTGCCTCTCCCTCGGTTAGTCTGTCTGTCCCTCGGTTTGTCTCTATGTCCCTCAGTTTGTCTGTCTGTATCAAATTTGTCTGTTTGTCCCTCGGTTTTGTCAGTATGCCCCTTGGTTTCTCTGTCTGTACCTTGTGCCACAACTGAAACGGTTTGATGGGATTTGTTCAATCTCGATATTTAGGCATTATATTGTATTACCTTGAACCGTTTTAGAAATTTTAATTCTAACCTTTAAAATAAGGGTGTCTTATTGAATACTATTTTAAGAAAATTTGAAATTTTTGTTAAAATGAATATCTGAGGGGTATTTGACATGCCAAATAATACTGTTTACCTATTTTGGGGGAGAACCCTCGATTAAGGGTAGTTTAACTAGCGACACATTTTTTAAATTAGATGTTTCTCGAAAATATATTAGGGTTTTGTTTAAAATTTATAGCAGAGAAGTCAACCTCAGTAGTCTTGGGGGTTAAGTTCTCGCTCTAGGATTTGATGTTCGTAGGTTCAAAACCAGACGAGGTTGACGAATGTTTCTTGAGCGATAAAAATTCTTAGCACAGCTTACTTTAGAGGGGAAGTAAATCTGTCAATCCGGTCGATTGTGGTATGTAAAAGAACCCTGGAATGAATGGGGAAAATAGCTTTCCCGGCAAAATTGGTAGGCCCTTTCGCTTTTGCTCATAGACATTCTCGTGTACTGATATAATTAGTTGGTTCAGAAAGTGCACGTTAAATACCTCGAATAATTGAAGAAAAAAAATTGTTCGCAACTTAACACGGACTGTCTTGCTATATTGTTTAAAAATAGAGATATTTACTCAAAACTCGTAATATATGTGAAACGAAATAACACACACTAGCAAACCCAAAACTAAATTGCGCAATACTTACGTAAACCATTTGAGTCCCAGTTTTAAAATTTGTAATTTAATTTCTAAAGAATTAATGTCCTCATTTGTATATTTGGACCAATAAAAAAGATCGATGTTGGGTCCACTTCGTATTAAAATTTCAACTTCCGGTTAAAGTTTCTGACACTTTAATATGGTTATGGTTATCGCATTTCTATGAAATTCCTCATTTATATATTTTGACAAATAAAAAATGTAGATATTGACTATTAAGTCTAAAATTATAGAAATTTAACATTGATCAATGCTTATAAATGAAATTTAATCAAAATAGTTAGAGCCGATTTTTATAAAATCGATTTTTTTTTTTTTGCCCTTCAGTAAGCTACCCTTAACTTTAGGATTGGATATCCAATTTCAAAAACCCCTTGGCGCAACCCTATGAAAACCCTAGAGACCAAGTTTTAGTCCAATCGGTAAAATAGTTTAGGCTTTACTCCGAAATGCAGACAGACAGACAGACGGAAATTCAAAAAACACTTTTTCGGATTCGGGGGGGTTGTGAAACGTCTAAATTCATCAAAATCTTGAGTTCAATTTCTTTTTGACGGTCACAATATTTTCTCTACCTATAAGGTAGTGAGAATGTAAAAATTATAGCAGTATTTTAAATTATGAATAAGATTGTAGGCTATACTTGTTTTTCAGAGAAAAATTTGTTTATAGGTAGTTTACACATGATTTTTTTTTTCAATTCAAAATATTTCTATAACCACTTTAACGTTTTTGTTAAAATTGGATATCTTGGCAATGTTTTTCACTTCAAATATTCAATATTGACCACTTTACTACTCCACATAAATGTGTCGTTAGTTAAGCTATCGTGCTCCCTTTTACAAATTTTATCTTAACCTATAAATTATTATAATCTTAATATAAGTAATTGGCTGGTGGGTTGTTGATGATTTGATGGTATGGGTGGAGAAGGAAGAGGCAGTACAGGAACAAGTACAAGAATGGAATGAGGAAGTAAAAGAGTTTAGAATTAAATTTAGCATGGCAAAGTGTGAAGTGATGATATACCCCCATAGAGAGCTTGGAGCTTACCTGAAATAGGGCTACGTCATTATCATGGGCCACGCCCAAGTTGTACATTGGGTGGGGTACCACACGACGAACTTTCATCTTCTGACCAAAATAAGAGTGAGCGTGTCGCCTTGTAATACCCAGTTGAATGGTCCAGCCAGAAGAATCTGACTGGCTGAAACTTTCATACAAAACCGAGATAGAATTTAATTTACTTTCAAATTAATGTACAGACATTTATAGAATTAAAAATATACCAGTAAGCCCTTGCGAAACTTTCACACATTTTACCTCNCCCCCCCCCCCCCCCCAAAAAAAAAGATTTAGTCTTTTATTGGGTTGTTGAAATTAAATACTCAGTGAAGTGTATACACAAAATAGCAACGAGAATTTATTTACTGTAAGTGAAACAAAAATATTGTTAGATTTTTCTTTTAACTTATATTTTAAACCAACAATGTATTTTAACGTAAACTGAGTATGCTATGTCATAAGTCGGTCAAAAATCCTTTCCACTGATACCTTATTCATCGCTGTCTTTAGGCTTTGTCTTAGATGATAAAAATGGATGTTGACAACAGAAATAATATTAAAGGATTAATTTATAGTCGATTATGCATACATTCTAATCTATAAATGTAAAGCTGAAGGGGGAATATAACTCTGATTATGCAGAACTCTTATTCAATTTAGGGTATTTACCTAAAATATTGTAATTATATTTTGCTAATAAATTTCAAAACATATTTAAAATATTTAATACACATCAAATTATTTTAGTCGTAATACAATTTTAAGTTTAAGATAAAATTAACGTAATATTGAAATAGGCCTAGCAATGGTGACAAAAATTGTTCTGCGTTTACCTTTTATCAGGTTATTGGTGCCTCTAAAGCTTACATTCATTATAATATGTATTGTGTAGGTATTTATGTATCTACTTAGAAATTAGGAACAACACTCTGCTTTTGTAATTGTATAATTTTAATCTTCATAGATTTGTGTTAAAGTGTCACATTCTATTATCTACCGATAATTTCATCAGTGTATAATTTAGGGCTACCTGGGTTGAAGATGGATTGAGAAATCTTATTTATAGGCTATCATACTCAACTTGAACAAAAGCCTACGTTTTATGTACTAGTTTTGTTAAATTTGTTTATATTTACCACTATCCACAACAGCTATATGTCAAGACAGTGTGAATTTATCCACATTAGGCCTACTATGAGTAGAAATACCCAACCGTTTATCCAGCTAAAGTGAAACGAGAGAGAGGTCAGTGTTTAAAAATATAAAATTTTGCTTTTAGATGTTAAATAACAAAATTGATCTTGTGATTTGAGGGGAATTCTTGATACTATGGTTAAAAGTGATTATGTACCAGTAAGAATAAAAGTTAAGGACTTGTGTTTATTTCTCAAATAGGAGGTATAAAAAATAGCGGGATTCCTTGTTTTTCTTTGTCATCATATGAAAAGTTTTATATTCTTTGCTATCCCTACAAACAGAAGCAAAACAAATTTCTAATGATAGCAAAATTAATATTGTAAAATAAATTATATATAATCCAAACAAACCAACAAAACTCTCATCAATCACAGAATAAAGTTATTATATATAACATGAATATTTAAAGAATGGCACAACATGGCACCAAAGTATTTAATAGGCAATAGTTATTATTTTTAATACTATAAACGAACCCATCCGAACAAAACTTAACCTTTCAGGCATCAACACATTTTTCATGAAATTTCGGGATCCAAACATATTACATTTTACAAACTATTCAATATATTTAATCAGTATTTATCTCTTTTATATATTATCATAGGGATAGTGCTGCTCTCTAGTAAGGACGGAATGAGTTCATGTGAGTCCCTGCTGCTGTAATCTATCAGACAAGTGGCACCGCAATTAAATGGACACAAATCAGAATGGATAAAATTCAGGATTTTGTGTATATTATGAGAATGGATACAAATCAGACTTTTAATTTGTGGCGCTTGTTTAAGAAATGTCTGAATGGATCCCGTTCAGAACGGATAAAATTCAGTCTTCTCATTCGTCCAGTGCTTCGGGTTCATGCTTCATTCATATTTTACGGCTGAGTCTGTGATAGACGTGTGGAATCATCAGACACACATGAGCGATCAATAGTATCTCGAGCTAACAGATACCACTGAATTCTGCGACTCAAGACAGCTGTTATCCTGCCAAGTATACAATACCAGATTGTAATTTATCTTCTACGTGGCCATTATAGACGCAGCATTAAGCTATGAGTGAAGAATGACCCTGAAGAACTGAACGAATCCTGGATAGCTCAGCTGAAGCTCCTGGATTCTATTCCCAAGTTCTAAATGTCATTTTTCAACTAATTTGAATAAGTTGAATTGCGATCCCCCGCCATACGGACAGTTCCGTTATTAAAACGTGTTGATATTCATGGTACACTCTGACAGCAGCTATACCACCATACACCATCGTTAGCTTATAGCCTGCAGCATGTTTTAACTGACTTACTTGCCAACGCAGTGCGAGGCGGTGAGGACCCACTGATCAGAAATGAGAACCCCGGCACAATAGAAGACTTCCTCCGGGCCCCCTAGAAGCGCGGCAAGAAACGGCCAGTCCCCTGGGGAAGACTCCACGCCGCCAACGATTCTGGTACTGGAACGCAGTGGAGTGAGACGCCGCATTTTGCCGCATACTACAGTGAATTCAAGATCATGTGATATAGAAAGTTCACAAGTTACATAATTAACACCTGACGTTACAATGAACACATGACAATTACATTAATAATGGCGGAGGGGATGAAACATTCATTTAATACAAAAATGGGAAACGTACACAAGGTGGCAATCTTATCTTGACCGACTAAAACAAAGGAAATATCTGATATGATGCACCATAGTTTGGTCTGTCAAGGTAGTCTTACTACTTCTCAGGTTTAACGGAGTGTTAACTTCACCGATTATATTACGCCTCAGTTTAATAAGCTACACCATAGTGGAACCATGCGAAGAGGGATTCGTTTATCCTTTATCTTGGCCAGACATCACTATGGCCGTATCTTATAAGAAACACCACTGTAGACTTAAGGAAGGTAAACAGTTTAAACAGAGGAAAACTGAAATGATTTACACTAGACCTCATCTTATAAAATGCACCATAGTAGACCCTTTCATGGTTGCACTAGATCCTACTCTTGGGTGTGCTTTAAATTAACATTTCATTTTATGTTCCAAGGATCATGACCTTTGAACGGTGGCTTGTACATTAAGATTATAGAAACTCACGGAAGAGAATTGATTAATTTATTTGATAACTTTTTTAAAACAATCACTAGATATTTTGTGCCGCGTCTGAACAGTTTGAAGGCCCTATCAGTAAGCACGCTTAACTTACATTCATTAAAGCTCACTCTTACTTGTTAAACTTAGACCATCCTACAGTTACTTCCCCGTATCAAAATTAACTATACCTTATTAGTCTTAGACCATCCTACAGTTACATCCCCGTATCAAAATTAACTATAGCTTATTAGTCTTAGAACATCCTACAGTTACTTCCCCGTATCAAAACTAACTGTAGCTTGTTAGTCTTAGATCGTCCTACAGTTACTTCCCCGTATCAAAACTAACTGTAGCTTGTTAGTCTTAGATCGTCCTACAGTTACTTCCCTGTAACAAAACTAATTGTAACTCGTTAGTCTTAGAACATCCTACAGTTACTTCCCTGTAACAAAACTAATTGTAACTCGTTAGTCTTAGAACATCCTACAGTTACTTCCCTGTAACAAAACTAATTGAAACTCGTTAGTCTTAGAACATCCTACAGTTACTTCCCTGTAACAAAACTAATTGTAACTCGTTAGTATTAAAACATCCTACAGTTACTTCCCCACACTATCCTGAATGTCATTGACCGATTTCAACACGAACGTTATTCCACAGCTAAATAACTATGAGTGACGACCTCAGTCTAAGCATGGCCACGTCGGGATTTGAACTGTTGACCCGACTAGAACCAAAGCTTGACGAATTGCCTACTGCTCCTGTCTCGGGGTGAGCATTCGTCTCCTTTGTTACTCTCGTCCTAGTAGCAGGAGTGTGAAAGAATAAACTAAAAAAAGTTTTTCTTTACGCGTTTTATGGAGCTTTTTCTATGCCATTATACCAAATTGTTTTATTTTCTCGCACTATCACGTGCCTTTGATGGAATTATGAATTGTTTAAGAGCTAAAATCGGCTCAATTGGAATGTAAATAGAAAAAATCCCACAACACAAAGATGTGCGATATCCAAAGAGATTTGCCAAGCCCAATATTAGTCACAACAAGTCGAAAAAGTTTGCATTATCCCGATACAAAACAATCAGCAGAAATGTCCAAAACTTTTTCCTCAAGAGAAATTCCAACCAATTGTTATTATATCTTAGGGATCTGGTCAGCCAGAGTTGCTTGAGTTACCCAATAAAATTTAAAATCAAACCGACTCAAATCAAAGCTCGTGCGTTGTAAATCTAAAGACAAGCATAGAGATTCGTTGAATGTTTTGAGAAGACTTGAAATAACTCGTTAAATGGGAGGCCTGTTTATCGATTTGTATCATGGCGGAGCACTATAATTTGAAAACAGCCATCTTGACAATTATTTAAAATAAATTTATATCCATTAAAAAATAAAATACGTCGATAACCAAGTGTTTTAAATTTGAGTAGCAAAGCACTATTGGTCAACAAATATGTCTGCTATCGTTTAAATTGTTGTTCCATTCAAAAATATTATCCGCTCTATTCTCAGTGAACGTGATAATTAAGCCTTGGTTAGCACTAACCGTACTGAGTGCAGGTCAGCTCAACATTAGGGTAGTTCCCTCCAGGGCACGATCTTAGTTCCATAAGCAAGCTGCTCTGCTTGAGATGGTGGAATTTTCTTAGATGTGGTGATAAATCTGATGACGCCATAGAGAAGTTACCGCTCCTCATAGATAAAGCGCTTGAATTAACTATGCTGAAAACAATATCTCCTATTAGTTCCACATTGATTTCATAAACTGGTAATCTTTACTAATGTGTATTCGTGTGGTATCATGATACTCAACTTTCTTCATATCATACATACATACATACATACATACATACATACATACATACATACATACATACATACATACATACATACATACATAACTAATCACGCCATTCACTTACGGGGTAGGCAATAAACTGTGTATACAGCTAAAAAAATACATCTCCGTACTTAACCCATTCTCACTAAATTTATCTACACTTCCCTATCCGTACATACTCCCTTTGCTTCAATAACATCCATACACCGAGTCATAAATGCTCTTTTATTATTAAAACTCTTAATGTTTCTCTTTTTCCCCACAATCATCTACAGCATTTATCCACGTCTTACATGGACTACCCCTTCCTTTTGATTCAAACACTCTACCTTCATATATTTGCTTTGTCACTCGATCCTCACTGACCCTCTCAACAAGCCCAAACCAACGTAAGATGCCTCTTTCACATTTATCTATTGGATTCCTTTTCAAACCACACTCCTTCAGCACCCATTCATTACTGGCTCTGTCCATACGACTCATATTAAACTGTATACACCTCATTTATAGTAATATGAATGCATAGGCCTATTTATTATCCATTTCTATTTGTTATAAAAGGATTAATAAAAGATTACCGAAGATACAACATAGAATGTAATGAGAAGATACGACATTGCAGTGTTCGTGAGACGTACAATAAGGCGTCTGCACAACACAAACCAACAAATAAATGGTACGGTGCACTGCACAAAAGTTCTATTTTATCTTAAAATAGAAACAATTTAAAAACTAGTAGAATTTGTGAAACCAAATAATATACATTGTTCCAGAAACAATCTTTCAAAAGCCTTATTGAAATAATACACACTGTTTTAAGAAACATCCACCAAAGAGCATAACATTCAATTTTATTTTCAAAGACTTTAATTATTATTATTAGCACCGCGTCTTACTACCCGTTCGGGTTATACGCAAAAGACTTTAATAAAATATATTAATTATTGCTTTTAGCTTGGAAACTATATAATTTTAAAAATGTATTTTTCAAACGAAAGAGTTTTTTTTATTTAATATGACTAGATCATTACAGTTATAAATTATTTCATGTCTCAAATAGTTCCGGATATATGATCAAAATTGGAAAATTATCTTTTTGTAAAGTACCCTTAAAGTCATTTTCATAGGAAAACAATAGTTGCCATTTTATTTGTAATGTTAAAAAATGCATAAGTAACAAAATCATTAAAGTGGATTTTTGGAAAATTCTATTTTATATCTTTTTGCCCTATAGTAAACTACCCTTAATTTTAGGTTTATATATTTAATTCTAAAAACTCTTCGTGGTAGCATTATAAAAACCCTAGATAACAAACCTTTTTCCGATTTGTAAAATAGTTTTGACTCTAGCCCGAGGTACAGACAGACAGACAATTTCGGGAAAACCAATTTTTCTGTTTAAGCGGGTCATGAAACGTCGACATTTATCAAAATCTCGAATTTGATTTGTCTTTTCTATCACAATACTTCTCTCTCCCAGGTGTCTAGGAAAGAAATGAAGCATCAAATAGCCGGGTTTAAGCTGCTACCAACATGATTGGCTGGCTAGAGCACGTGGTACACTTCATTTAACGTAACGTAAATCCCCATCTACAGAATCCGTAGTCCTTAGAAATGGAAATCACATCTACACAGCCCGTATCCGTATACACGTGACCACGTCAACCAATAAGAAAGATGGAAACAACGGCCAATTAAATACTTCGAAGGAAAATTGCTAGAGCTAGGCGCAAACAGACGTCATCTGTGCAGCAGACAATATCTCAGCATAACAATTTTAATAACAAAATTAACTACACAACTTATTTTGATAAAACGTCCAGAATAGGCTACATTTGAAACGGTAGTTTAAGTGCAGTCACAAATAATATATTTAAAACATGAGCAAGTTAGGGCAATTGCTATGATAATGCCATTGGTTTTTTTTTCATTTAGATGCGCGCGCACCCTTACGTTGCAGTGATTGGTAATTCTTAGCAGTCCATATCGACTAGTCCTTAGAAAGTTGAGTCAACTTCTACGGCGTAGTAAAAGGACTAAGGTATTAAGTACAAGGAATCTGTAGACAGTGCAATCTCTTAGTGTGAAGTTGAACTCTTACGGATACGGAGTCTGAAGATGGGGCTTTACGGGCTCTTCCCCAGACTACTATCACGTTATGTGAACAATAATTTAACGTTAGGTTGACCGTAATTCCTATAAGTATTATTTCTATAAATATATATATTGTTTAAATACCTGTAACCAAGCGTGTTGCATATCGTAGCCGGGGAAGCTATGGGATCCCAGTGAGTGACGCAAGCCGGTTGCCAATTCTGTAAATCTGGACGAAAGATCTGCAGCTCTCCCAAACCAACGTCTCCCATTCTTTCACTTAGACGTACTGTAAACATACAGTCTTAGGACATTACATCAAGCACAATAAACAAGTGGTTATCAAACTGTGGGTCACAAAACGATTTTTTGGTTAGTCACAAACATTTTTTGAAATCTGAAAATTTTTAATTATTTAAAAATAGAAAATCACTAAAAAAATTGGCAAAGTGAGAAAAAATGTTTTAACTAAAAATGTCTACCTATATATCCATTAAAACTATTTGAGTCACGAAAGTGTGTTGGTATAAATATTGTGTCACGGACCACGAGTATAAGAAGCTTTGGGAAACATTGCTCTAAAATGTTCATATTTGAAGGAATTTTCAACAAAACAAAATTTGTATAGTGTACCTAATTGAAATGAGTGAATCAGCAATTTATATATTTCAACTAAGTTGACCTCCATGCTATCTATGATTTATGACTTTAATATGTCAGACCCTCCTCTACCTACAGTGGAGCCAACAGTCTGATGAGAAGGTGTCACACGCTGGTATACTGAGAGGGCTTAGAGCCTGTTCACACTGAAAGCTAAGCTAATCTGAGCTGTTTATTGTCAGTACCAGGGTCAGGAAATTCCATAAAGTCGTTCACTTGTCAGAACAAAGGTCAGGACATTCCATAAAGTTGTTTACTTGTCTAGTCACTTTCACTTACAACTTAGAAACTAGCTTGATTTTATACGTGTATGCTGAGAACACTACTATATATTTTTCACCAAATGTCACTCCTAATCCCCACTCCCTACGTTGTCAGGAAAGGTTGCTGCCGAGGATAAGGGTGGTGACTGGAAATAAGACTGTGTAACTGACGTTCCGCTCGGGTTTTTATGATTATATTGTACTACCTTGCTCTATTACCATATGTGAAGTTAAGTGTAATAAAAGGCAGTAAGTAGCCTTTACTTCGCCATTAAAGTCGATTATTATTATTATTATTATTATTATAAGGTATATTAAAAGAGATATGAAAGAACTTAATGGAATTCCTAGGAGCTGGTGACAGACGAAGTATATCAAAGAATGTTTAACCAATGGCCTGACTAACCTCTAGGTGGCCTGACTAACCTCTAGGTGGCCTTACATAGGTACGAACCTTAGTACCTTGAGCATGACCGTAGCTCCGGCACACGTACTAATGATCCGGCGTCCTAGCCAGCGTAGCTCCCAAAACGGGCAGCTTGACCCCCCCCCCCTAGACTCGGAGGTGATTAGTCAACCCTGTTAGCTTGAAAACATTACTATTTTTTCTGTCTTCTGGCCTGATTTACCATGAGGAATGCTGACACATTGTTTAAGTTGTCAGCGCATATGTTCTATTGTGTGCTAACTAATCATAACCCCTTGCAGTACTCGTTTTGTTACTTACAATCCACAACACGTTAAACACACACGCCTCAATCTATACCATGTCGATTAAATAGTTATATATATATATATATATATGTCGATTAAATAGTTATATATATATATATATATATATATATATATATTTGTATTATATTCTTAGGCTCAGACTGCGTGGGTGCTTTGCATATTAAACCCCTCCAAAATTATTTCCAGGGGTGCTCAGCACCCCCAATATTTTAGCCTTTTTAAGCCTTAATATTTTAGCGCCAGTTCTGTCTTGGATATAGGGTTGCGCGGCGAACAGTGTTTTATAGCTTAGCAAACGGCAGGTGCTGCTATCTGATAGATATGCAAGCAAGCGTGATTAAGTTGGTAGCACTTGCCACTCATGAACCGCCACTCGATATTTGTCAACATGTTTCCATTATAGTTTCTTTAGTTTGGTTAGTGGCAGTAATCGTATCGTGTGTATTATTTTTGTGTTGTGCATGTTTGTTTTCTTTTATTAAATTTTATTTTTATTTATATTAAACATACATTGAGACTAACAAATTGCACCTTAATTTTGGCAATTTTTTAAAAAATACGGTGCTTAAAAATTTGCAATTACAGAGCACCCCCAATGTTTTTAACAAGTTGGCGCCTATGTATATATTATTTATATGTATGTTTGTAAAACTATATATTTATATATAGGCTTATGTACATGTATATATATATATATATAAATATAATAGAGAAAATATGTTGGAATGAGGATTTGCGTGTTGCACCAGTTTGTAAATATATCATTTCTACTCATTATTTATAGGCTGACTTGAAATCATTTTTCTTTTTAATACAGGCACATTGCTCTAGTAATAAAATACCATAACTAGTATTGTAGAAAACAAATTTGGACAAGGCAACTGATCTGCCAAAAGACAGAACACCCAATGAAAATAATACTATACAGCTAACTCACGGCAATTTCTCTCATCTTGACCCCAGGGGCAGTCAATTAAACCATCACACATGTGACTTTGGGCCATACATTTATTGCTGCCGCAGTGGATCATTCCTGAAACCACACAAAATAGATCATGGCTTGAAACAAAAATTTATTTTTTAAATTATGATTGCAAAGTATAAGAATTATATCGAGGATAATTTTTTATATTGTTATAAGCTTATAGTTTCAAAATTCAATTATAATAAAATAAACAAAAATGAATGTGCTGATATTATTTAAAATCATTCTAGTAAGTTTGTTTACCAACTAATAGAACTTATGGGGTTCTAATATAGATTGAAATTAGAGCTGTTTTTTTCCTATTTACTCTATATCATTAGTGGCTCAGAAGTTAATAGTCACACATGAAAAATTCACTAGATATCCTTATCTGTTTATATCCAGTCCACCTCATTACTCCCTATCCGCATCTCGAGCTAGTTCTATTCAGTTTCTCTTAGTACACCCTATCATTATCTTGTTATAGTTCTATCCATTCTATCTCATTACATTCTATCCCTATTTTAATCTAGTTTTATCCAGTCTACCTGATTACACCCTATCCCTATCTTGAGCTAATTATATTCAGTCCACCTCGTTACACTATATCCCTATCTTGAGATAGTTCTATCCAGTCTCTCTTATTACACCCTATCCCTATCTTGAGCTAGCTCTATCCAGTCCCCCTTATTACACCCTATCCCTAGCTTGAGATAGCTCTATCTAGTCCATCTTATTTACTTCCTATCTTTATCTTGTGCTAGTAATGAACATATATTTTTAATGACTATGTTTTAAGATTAATATATATATATATATTTAAATTCTTAGGGTTATCATGAGCTAAAATCAAGCTCATCAATACACAATGAAGCTAATGTTTTAAAGAATAAAGCAGTAGCTTACATTCGTGATTGATTTTTCTTTTTTTAACAATAATTTCCAAGGTAACAAATATATAAGTAAATTTGTGTCTACCTTCATCACAGTGTTCACAGTTAAGTTCATCCGATTGATCCTCACAATCCACGTGACCGTCACAACGCCAATCCGATGGAATGCAGCGTCGAATGTCACATGGAAAACCCTTTGTACACACTGAAACCAAAAAACCAAACCAATTTTTAACGATAGTTGAAATCCAACATCTACACTTTTAAATAAGAATATTTAATATATTATTTACAATCTAACAACTTAGTATAAAATATATATAATATAAAGTCTATTTAGCCTGGGAGAATGATGGCCTATCGTTAATCAAAAATAAAAGATGTGCATAAAAAGTTACCTACTTAAATATTGGCGTAAAATGTGCATAATTAAAATATAAAATAATACACTTGAATCTACATCTGTGTAAGTGCATAGTTTGAAAGTAAATTTCATTAATAAACACCTAATCACATCTTTCCCTTAATAGGTAGGCAAGAAACTGTCCATATAGCTCAAAGAACGACAACTCCGTACTTATTCTAACCTCACTAACTTTCTTTACACTTCCCTATCCTTGCATTATCACTTCGCTTCAACATCCATACACCTAGTCATGTTTTCTCTTTTATTCTTAAAACTATTAATTTTTCTCTTTTCACACATTCGTCTACAAAATTTAGCCACTCCTCCTTAGCATATTCCTCCTTTTGATCCACACACTCTACCTTCATATATTTGCTTTGTCACTCGATCTACATTCATCCTCTCAACATACCAAACCAATATAATATGCCTTATTCACATTGACCTATTGGATTCCCTTAAGCACCCATTCATCACTGACTCTGTCCATACGAGTTTTTCCCCATACATTTCTTAGATATCTCATTACAACCTCATTCATCTTGTTCTTGTGTTTCTCTCGACAAACCCACGCTTCACATCCATACAGCATGGTCGGCGTCAATATACTATTATATGCTGCCATATTTACCTCTTTTGACAATAATTAATCCTATTTGAATCATATATTATAGTGTAAAATTGTATTTGTATATTTGAGGGATTGCTAACCCTAAAAGAAATTCTACAAGACACCAATATAGTATATGACAATAACTTACCAGGTTGTTGAGCTCTTACTTCAGCCTCTATGACTTCTTGGTGGCCGACACAAACATCAGGCTCTGGGGATTCAGGAAAGAGTCCACAATCCAAATATTCAGGCAGTGTTAGACCAAAAACCTCCAAGAAAAACCCACAGCGTCTCTTGGTTTCTGTTGACAATTTGATATTTACTTTGGATGAATAAAAATATTTTAATCAATTCAGTTGGTAAATAGTTTTATATACAATCTGAAATGCATGCATATCGTCATAGCCAGTTATGGGTATTCCTCTCTCACTTCAATGATTATTTTTTTAAATTTTGAGTATGATGGTTTACTATTTTCATATCCCTTTCTTTTTATATCCATCTCTACATTTATAGATATAATTTATTGACAGTGTATAAACCGAACGGGTAGTAAGACGTGGTGCTAAAAATATTTTACATTGTCTAATAAGACGAATATAAAAACAATACCCTAAGATATATTATGAACTTATTGGAAACTACTTTCTTCGAACCCCATCAGTGATTTTAGAAACACTGCCCCCAAAGATGATTAGATAAAGATGGTCACTTTAATCTTACCGAAACAAAGATTCCTGCATGGCCTCACAAGCTGACCAGTGGGACCACATTTTGGAACGAAAACTGAACACAGGAACAGGGCTGCCAACTCATAGCACCTCACGTCCACTACTGCGTCATACATCTCCAACTCCTTGAAGAAACAAATGATAATTGGACACCGTCTATTTCCTACCTCAGAATGGCCCTGAGTGTAATTTGGAAACAAAATGAAGAGCCCATCTCAAAACATGGACAACACCTAATTTAGATAGATAATACAGTTCAAAAGAATACATTTCCTCTTCTCGTGATTTATTTCACTCTCCTTTGATATTCACTAATATGAATTTCTTTGTATCAAATGCCAAATATCTTATATAGGCTTACAATTTGAAATAATTTACTAGGGAATAACTACTCCAGATAATTTCCACAGGTATTTAATTTTCACCCCTCTGAATAGCTTCTAGGCGCGTCATAATTTCATATTTTTCTGGGGAAGGACCTCTCAACATAAATTCTAGATGTATTCAACATTCAAAAACTTAACGAATGAGTACAACCTCAAATAATTTCTATGACCGTACAAATATCAAGAATTTTATTTTAAAAAATCACTCCAAATAGTTTCCAAAAGAGTTTAATCCTTAAAAGAATTGTGATGACTATCACTCCCGATAACATTTTCTGGTAAGGGGTAACCCCCTCCGCCTCCTCCCCCTTTGGCCTGTTCCTATATCTCTGCTAATAATCTCAAATAAAGTTTCACCGCCACTTGGTCAAACCATTCGTCGCATCTTGGTATTGTTTTCTGTGGTCTGCTTAAGAAACAATGAAACCATAGTTTTAAAAATGCAACAAAATTTTAAAATTATTATATTTTAAAATTAAAAAACCCTATAAAACTGATCATAGTTCTTTGTTGTAAAATGAAGAATATATAAAACTGCACTTCGAAACGTTTTTTGGTTTGAACGTGTTATGTATTTAGTTTCTTTGCTAATCTATTCTTAGGCGAGAACCAGATGACAATAAATTCCTTGTTTATATTCATATGTGCGCATGTATTCAATCATATGTAGAATGCTCACCTGTTGAGCATCTATCTGGGTGAAATGGCCGATGTAGTTGGGGAACATGGTGTAGTTGTAGGGCACCTTGTGGTAATGACAGAAGCTCACTATCACAGGGAGGCAGATGCCTGAAATAGGAGTCGCTAACATTAATGTTGAAATCACAAGATAATATAAGGTACCACAAGCATTAATATTGAAATCACAAGATAATAGAAGGTAGCACCAACATTAATATTGAAATCACAAGATAATAGAAGGTAGCACCAACATTAATATTGAAATCACATAATAAAAGAAGGTAGCACCAATATTAATATTGAAATCATAAGAAGAGAAGGTAACACTAATATTATTATCAAAAATGTGTTATCTATAAACTACCACTAAAGTTATTTTTAATTTCTAAATATTAAAAAATATATTCTTATCTATTATGAAAAACTATTCCCAGGTATCCAATTAAAACTCAATCTTGAAGACCAATTTCAAAAAATTTCAAATTTTCCTTAATAAACTTTCCTTAAATTAATTTATTTTAAAGTGTATAACCCAAATGGGTAGTAAGACGTGGTGCAAAGCGTCCATACACATATATATATATATATTAGAAAAATAAACACACATTATTATTATTGAGCATGTAAAATAGTCCTACAACACTAATTTTGAACTAAATCTTTGAAACTATTTTTTTTTAAATAAAGTTTTCCAAAATAAATAGTTATCAATAAACTGTTATAAAATTCTTTTTCTTAGAAAAACAAATAGGCGTAATTATGTATAGTGTAAAAACTTGACCAATACGGTACCTATTTTGAACCAAATCACTAGATCTTTTTTTTAAAATAATCAAGTTTAAAAAAATCTATTCATTAGTAAACTACCCTTAAACAAATTTATCTCCAAAATATAAACAGGTAAACAGTTCTATATGTCATGTCAAACAAACACTCGCCATATTTACATTTTAAACAAAATCGTTTGTAGTATTTTCGAAAAATGTGTAATTCAAAAAATTCACTCATTTGTAGACTATCCTTAATTTGAGAGATAGGGTGAAAATTAAAAAAAAAAGTCCCAAGAAATATTGCCCTATAGCATCAAATTGTTTCAGATCTGTGGCCAGGGACAGACAGACAGACAGACAGACATGGGCACAGACAGAATTGTAATATCTATTTTTTGTATGTGTGTGCTATGCATCATAATATCGAGATAGAAAATTTTAAAGATTACATTACTTTCACCATGATATGAAGAAAGTAAATACATGGTTCGGTGCACCACACAGACTTTCTCTCTCTCTCTCTCTCTTATATTAAAATAAAGACCTTTAATATATACTCATAAGATTAAGCGAAACGAAAAAATATACATTTCTTCTTAAATACTCCACCAAATAGCATAATTGAAATAATATTTAATGTTAAGAGAAACAATTAGAAAAGGGGAACATCTCTTTCCACCAAAGAGAATAAAAATCAATTTCGTCCAACACCTTATGGTGGGATCACGACCATCTTAGGTATTTCACGTTAAGGTGTGGCATAAGGGAGCTTAAGTATTTTTACAGTTTTTATAGCAATACATTTTGTTGGCCAAAATAAATCAAATATTTATCCAGTAGCAACATAAAGCTTAGTTTTCTGCACATTATAGTATCAACAGTTCTTGATTATATGTCAATGGTGTCCTGGAATGTTGTCAAAACAGTTTCTCTTTATTTAAAAAGTTTTGACCAAATTCCAGGACACCCTTGGCATATATTCAAGATTTGTTGATATTAGCATGTGCAGAAAACTAAACTCTATGTTGCTACTGGAGAAATATTTGATCTATTTTGGCTAACAAAATTTAATGCTATATAAATTCTGTAAAATGACTCGCGCTCCCTTCTGGCGCACCTTAATTGAACGTTATTGAAGGGTATCACATGATCCAGCCAGCCAATCATTATGCGATTGACGTCAACAGTGCTATTTAGTAAATCATTTGTTGGTTTTATTACCAACTATAACATACAATATAGTTCACAAATCATGTTATTACTAGACTAAAGTAGATTTAGGATTAAACTAATATAGGAAAGCTAAATTTATCGAAAAAGTTTAGTGATAAATATGTATAACATCGATAGAAAAAAAGTATTTTCTATGAGTAAACATTCACAGATCATAAACAATTTACAAATAGTACAAATCACAGATCATACTCTAGAATGTAGATGTTTGGCTCGAGTTGTTACGTTAAGTTACGTGAATCGTGATCACACATCTGTTTTCTTAAGTTAGGTTAACTCTAAGCGAACGTTACGTATAGTTAAAGTTAAGTTTATCGTGATCCCATCATTAGCTTAGTTGGTAGCGTGTCTGTCTACTGTCCCAAGAGTCCCGGGTTTGATTTCTGACATGGTCGAAAGACTTATCACTGGTGAAATGTGGGTTAACCCTTTCGCAGTGATGAATTAACGGCAGGGGGATGGATGTTGTGTCTGTTCTAGTTTTAAGTTGGTTTAGTAAAGGAAAACGGAAAAGAAAAAGCCCAATTAATTTCAATCATTTCAGACCTCTATAAAAATATATATATTTGTATATAGCTCAGACACTATTTGTTTTATAAGAATTAATTTCAAGTTAAAGAGTTTTAATCCTAAAATTACTACAACGTCACAATGATGATTTATTTCTTATCTCAAATAATTGCGGAGATGTGATCAACATTGGGAATATCTGCTGATATAAAAAAAACTCCAAGTAATTTTCATGAAAAAATGATAATTTCAATTTTGTTTATAGAATTGAAAATGTTTGGATACAAAATTTAATCAGAATTGTTATATATAATTTTGAGAAAATCGTTTTTATCTCGTTTTGCATTTGAATACACTACCGTCAGTTTTAAGGTTGGATGTCTAATTACACAAAAACAACCTTTGGGGAACCTTATTAAAAACCTAGATACCAAGTTTTTGCCCGATATGTAAAATGGTGTCGGATATAGGCCAAGGTACATACACACAGACAAACAGCACCACAAAAAAAACTTGTTTTGTTTCAGGGGGTCTTGACACTTCAAAATTTACCAAATTTTGAGTTCATTTTTTTTTCTATGAACACAATACTCTCTCCAAAAGGTTGAGAGAAAGTAAAACACACCAATTTTAGATTAACCTGGTTTTGAAATACTTATAAATGCATCTGTACACTTGATATCGTTGCTGTATGCACTGTATGCATATGTAGGCTTACCGCAAAGAGAAACTAGATTAAGTGTAGTTCTGATATTAATTCAAAAATAGATGCATTCCCAAGATGTGTGCACCTATATATAGAAGGTATTTAACCTTTATTGCTGAACACATTTAATTTATAGATGGTTTTAGGAATGAAGAAGGTCTAGATTTGGGGTACATGAGATGGTTAGGAAGCTAGAATGAGATGGTATGGACATGTAATGAGGATGAATAAGGTGAGGATTCCAAGAAGATTAATGGATATGAAGAATGTAGGGAAGAGGCTGCAAGGGAGACCAAGGAAGAGGTGGGAGGGAGCAACAGATAGCAGCAAGTGTGCAAGTGAGAGGAGGAGAGTGTAAGAGCCTGCAGAAGGAAGAATGGTGGAAGGACAGAGGGAGGAGATGAAGGAATTTTACTAAACAGGTCCAGCCACAAGCTGAAAACAGTTCATGATGATGATAATGAGATGGTTTTACTTTAAAATTAACTAAAATTGACATGACACGCTTGCTTTATAAACTAGCAATATGCAAAAAAAAAAAAAAATTCTGCTAAAATTTAAACTCTCACCTGGTGCCGGGTTCGTGTCTTCATTTGAAGCCACAGCCACATTTGTTGAAGTTAATGTCTTGTTTATATATCGAACAGTGGAAGGATATGCTTAAACAAATGTCCCTTTAAATTAGTTTACATTTATTAATTTAATCTGTTATTGCAGATTGACACGTTGACCGAAAACCAAGAGCAGAAAAGTAATCAAGTGACAAGTTCTAAACCAATCACAATATTTCAGAGTAGTCTTCGTTATCCTTTCCGCATGACTTGAATTTCTGAGTGACAACATCCACTTGGGAGACCCAATCAAATGACCAGACCAACCAACTCGATTCGTGCGCTTGCGTCTAAGCCAACCAACTCGATGCGCTTGCGTCTACAAAGTGAGAAACTAGTAGATAGCTGCAGATACTGTTGTGAAATTATTTAAATAATTCGTTATATGCAAAGTGCGTGTGCCATTCTCGCTATGTTTAGATTTGTTTAACGATACAGCACAATAATTTGGAAACATCCATCTTAATATTAATTTCAAATAACTGACCATCCAATAGAAAATAAATAATGTCTGTTATCAACTGTTTCTGTCTTGTTTTGAAAAGCATTATAGGTCAACATACTTTTCCACTATCTTGTGAACTGCTGATCAACTTAAGCAAATTCTGTTCCCAATTTTCGGAGAACGTGTTAATCTGGCTATAATGTATTTTTTTAAAGTTTATTACAATGAAATAATACAAAGTAGTTTTATTAACTCACCAATGTAAGAATTGTTTGTTACTTTTACAATAGAAATACATGTTAATGCTTTTACAGCATTTTATAGCAATGATTATTTATAATATTGTAACTAAAACTCAGTATGGAAAAAATTGAGCCCTCATTTCATGGCTACCAAATGTATAACCATCCCTCGTAACCATTTTAAAACATTTTAAAAATCACTTAACGCTATGAATTAAACCAATAAATATATGAAACTCTCTTGTCATCAGCCAGCTGCTTGATCTGTTCTTGAACTGATGATACATATTCCAAACTAAATTTTTCTAATTTTTTTTATCGTATGACACATTTGACTAAGAGAGACTTGGTCGTCTAAGTTCGGTCAGCTTATATGTAGACTATTATTAGATCCTCTGCTGGCACAGATATTTGCCCAAGGTACACCATAGGAGGTTGTCTAGACATGTTATACCCGCAATGAGATGATGTTATGATAGTTATTATGATATTCTGGAGCCGGGATGAGTCTTAACCTACCTTAAGACTAACCAACCAAACCCTGGTGACTATTGGGGTTATACCCCTAAAGGCAACAATAACAAAGGTACCGGCCGAACCCGGGAAATCTAGGCTCATAGCCAGGTGCACTGACCAATTCACCATGGGTTCGGTTTTTTCAAAATTAAATTAATCAATGTTTCAAGCAGTAAATTGATTTTTTTAACTCAATAAATAACAATATCCTACCTACTTCGGTGGCCGCATGGTCTAAGGCATCATTTTAAAAATAGAATCGACTGCCGATGACAGGGATATCAAGGTTTGAATCCTGGCTGGGTGTACTGAAGGTGTATTTTACTAAATTGATTTGACACTCTCCCTTCATGCAAATACGGGTACAATTCCTCTTAATACAAACCCTTCCTCATCCCTAGCTCAATAGCGTAATTAGTACCTATGCAAATAACCTAAATAGGTAGTTAGACGCTATGCTAAAATATATATATCTTATTAAAAAAAAGCGTATCGAAACCTTTAACTATAGATATAAAGGCCTATAGCTAAAGTATTTTAATTGAAACCATATTAATTTAATAATTTTGTAATTTGTCTGTCACAATATAACCTTGTTTCAATTATACTATTATAACTTTACACATTACACAAGTGACTAGATCAAGACTTAATTTTGTAGAATCATTCTAAAAGTATATAATAAGTTGTATAACATTTATTTGTATTAAACATAATAATTTAAAGTTTTCACTGAATGTTTGTTATTGCTCAGTGTGTAGCAAACTACTTGAAATAACTTAATTTGTTAGTAATATATACTCTCCTAGTACTCAAAACAATGTCTACCTCTGAAATAAACAGTACTTAAAACAATATTTACCTCTGAAATAAGCAGCCAAACCTCCAGCAATGGCGAGAAGAGCGATGGCATTTATAAGAACTTGGGCGAAACGGAACCGCAATCTTCCACGTGTCACATAATGGGCAGAAGGTCTTCTCATGTCACGTATGATCTAGATGAGATTAAAAACATTTACCACACGGTTACTTTATAAGAGTGTTCAAATTAAATATAGCACTTATTATATTAAGTCAAATTCACATTGAAAATACTATTTTTCAAACAGCCTTACTCATGTGTGAGACAGAAAACAAAGAAGGGTGTTTAGGCAACTATTACATTACATACTAACTGGGAGTTCTTTATAGACACAGAAATAACACAAATAAATTGTTTTTAAAATAATAACATATTCTACAATTAACACAAGATTTGCTCGATATTTTGCATATGTTAGATACCTAAAATCCAAATAAGCATAGGTAGTTTAAGTAGTATATCGTTGATAGTTAGTTGAAGTAGCTTTACGGTGTACAATCCAAGAAAACCATCCTCAGTCCATTCTACCGGGATTCAAACCCAATCTTAAATTCCAAAATCAAAGCTGATCATGTAAGTTGAGCACATTGGTTGCCAACGCTACCGGTCTGAGCATTAGCTTTGTTGAATTACTGTCAAAGAACACCCGAAATTAAACTCAAAAAAGAATATCACCATCCCCATCATAACGTATTAAGCAAAGTCATGGGCATTAACTAAAAGAATGAATGCAAAATGAGACTAAAGGGACTCTGAGGTCCAAGGCCCTGTCCTAGAAAATTTATGATGGTGAAGTAGTAAAAAAATGGAGTTAAAACAACAACCAAGGGGAACAGATTTAATTACCACAGTTAGAAGTAGACCTAGATAAATAAAGTTGATAGGTAATTTACTAAGAAGTCCAGATAAGGAACAAATAGAAACAATGATAAATGGGAAAGTAGATGGAACGAGACCTCCCATAATAATAAGAATCAGAGAGCTATGGGTAGAGCGGGCGAGATGGTGGAGAGCAGACAGAAATGAAGGCAGCTGACACGTAAGGCTATGAAAGTGAAAGAAAGTGAAGAAGTTGAGTATTCAACAAACAAGGTATTTACATCTGGGATCGTATTGATAGTAAAACCACTAGTACATTTCCTGTAATCGTAATCTGAGACTATTAAAATCAATCCAACTGGTATTCGCAATAGAATGGGAAGATCAACCTTTGAACACCAACAACCATTTTTGGCACAAAACAAAAATATGTCTTTGAACACACCTGATTTGAAATTGAGTAGCTAAAAAATGTCCTTTTGGGTAAGTATATGGGAAATAAGCTTGGTCTGTAACCTTACATTATTTCAAAGGTTAAGAAAGAGAAAAATAGAAATTCACACAATTTAATCAGTTCAAATAAAGAACTCTGTAAATCAACAAACAAAATGCCCAACAATTCAGAACAGAGAAATAAGACATAATGTAGTGATTCGAAATTAATGGCTTGGATGTGCATTAGTACTAATCTCAGACGTCCCGTAATGGTGGCACTTGCCCCATAAATTTTAGTAATTTAAGTCCTAGAAATTTAATGTATTTTAAATTAATTGTATATTACATATGCCCAAACCACCGTAAGGCACTTCTTTCACACCGACCTATTGGATTCCCTTTCAAACCACACTCCTTCAGCATCCCTTCATTAGTGGCTCTGTCCATACAAGTTTGTCCACAAACATTTCTTAGATAGCTCATTCCAACCGTATTCCCCTTGCCCTTGTGTTTCTTCTGACAGATCCACACTTCACATCCGTAAAAAAAATGTTGGATTTAACACACTTTTATTTAGTGCTATATTCGCCTCTTTCGATGCAACCTCATTCTTTTCAATAGTCCACACACGTCCAACTACTCTCCGAGATGCGTTCACCCGTCTGTCGATGTCACCATCCATCCCTCAATTGTTATAGAACATTCTGCCCAGATACACAAAATTATTTAATTGTTATATGAGTTTTCTATAAATACTAAGCTGACAATCATTTCCTGATACGTCCTTATCAAAAATTATCACCAGTTTTGGAGACATTTATACGAAGATACATCCTGCCGGTCAGCACAATCAAAGGATTTAATGCATTCTGCATGTCACTTGTACAGTATTTTTAGCCATTAATACGGCATCATCTTCATATACCAGCACTTTCTCATTCACATCGTTTATTTATACACTAACCCTATTCTCACAAGCATCCCTCATTAAATTATCCATGAATACATTAAACAACCATGGCGACATAGTACACTGTTCAATGGCAAACCATTTGCCCAATACTCAATCCACACTAACGCACGCTTTACTTCCCTCAGACACTGCCATAATATCATTTACTAACAATGCATCCACACCATACTTTCTAAGAACATTCTGTAACATATTCGTATTCACCCGAACGTGTGCTTTCTCAAGATCACCGAATACACTATAAACTTTCTTCCTTACTCACTAAATGTGACGGGTGTAGACTATAATACTGTATATTAAAAATATAATCATAATAGATATGCATGCAAAACAATTTATGAGTTTTAGCATATTATATAAGGTGTTTCAAGAGGTAAGGTATATTCTGGAAGGTCATATTAATGGTAGGTCTAAGAAAAAATGTTGGTATGAATATGATCGGGTCCTACTACGAATGGTTTCCGAGATATTGCTATTTAAATGTATATTTTATGATAAATTTTTGAAAGGTCCATCGTTAACAACAAATAATCTTGCAATTCGTGTGTTAACATGGCGTGTTGCTCATCTGATTGCATCTTGACGTTCCTTTATAAGTGCAATAGCATCCAATATGTGATCGGACAGCTCGTTTCATGTATCTACTTTTCTTCTTTGCACTTCACTATTCATCCTACCCCATAAAGAAAAATCTAACGAGGTTTGGTCTGGAGATCTTGGAGGCCACTCAATAGTATTGCCACGACCGATCAACCATTTAGAAAACCTGTCATTGAGATGTTGCATTGCAAGTTGGTATAATTAGGAGGGGCTCCATCATGCTGAAAGTACGTAGCAATCCGTGTAGCCAAAGAAGCATTCTCTAGCTGTTGTGGTATTTAATTTTGCAGAAATTCTAGATAGTTTTGGTTTGTCATACTATCATTAAAATAACAGGACTAATCAGCATGTCATAGATCATACCGCATCACACATTGATAGAGAAACGATGTTGAAAATTTGTTTCCACAATGGTAAATGGATTTTTGTGTGACTATCGATGCAAATTACGTGTGTTGTTGATTTCACAATGGATTAAATTATCTTCACCAGTGAACAATATTAAGGGAGGTAGTTGGAGATTAGTATATTAACGCTGTCAAAATTCTAGACGTATGCCAATGTCCCCTGGGTGAATATTTTGTATACGCTGTGGATAAATGGATACAGGCCGTCTTCATATAAGGCTCACCATACACGTGTTGGT
This sequence comes from Timema californicum, assembly GCA_902141385.1. Classification (NCBI taxonomy): domain Eukaryota; kingdom Metazoa; phylum Arthropoda; class Insecta; order Phasmatodea; family Timematidae; genus Timema; species Timema californicum. The sequence goes on along the minus strand of CABFOW010000890.1, from coordinate 110,146 downwards.
GAAACACCGATACGTGTAGAAAGTTAGTATTAGTGTTACGCTGTACCATTTCAAGATTTATTTTCCCCCGTTAGTCCACATTTTGTTGGCGTGCTCGTTCATTGAGAAGTGTATAACATTCATGCAATGTATTGCAAACCTTGGAAAATACTCTAAAATCAGGACTTCTATGCATAAGAAAACGTCTACGGTATTCTTCAACAACAGTAGTGTCACTACCCAGTCGCCATCTGAAGCTTCACGCCGATGCAAAATTGCACATGCTTCATAGAGTGAAAGATTATGGTTGAAGGGAAGGACAATATTGCGAGCCAAATTCTACAAGTTGTACATTCAGATAGTTATATCTCGGAAACCGTTTGGAATAGGACACATGCTATTATACATTTTATTTTCTTATAATGGTTGATACTATGACTGCCCAGTATAAATTTACCTCCTCCTCCTCCTGAAACATCCTGTGTACTCTCCATTAAAGCTGGGTGTATATTTATACATAGTGCACAACTAATAACGAATAGTGCATAGCACGTAGTAAGCAAAGAGATGAAACATATAATAAAGTTGAGCTAACTATAACTTTGTGTTCCTCATGAGTGGACTTGAATATAGACAACCCTTGGATTTGAAACGTGTCAGCCAATGAGAATTTGAGGACAGGCTCTGGCCAATTAAACGCCAATATACACAGCAGACTAAAAGTATATTATATTTGTATTTATTAATAACAAATTGTCTTTATTTTAGTGTAGATCATTCAATTGTAAATTTGATTGAAAATAAAGGGGAAATTTTACATTTTTGACTATGTTATTGAGAAGTAATATAATGAACAAAAAAAATTGAATTTGATTTAAAATTACAGATATCACTTAAATTAGATTAGTTTTATATTTCAAATATAGAGTTTAATGAACTTAGTTTTCCGAGTAAACTCTTCAAATAAGTATTTTTAGAGACCTTATTTACTATGAAAAGAGGTAGAGCCAACTTCTAGAAATAAAAAACTATATCTATTATTTCATTAAAAACGATTGTATTTTTTATTAATAACTGTGCATTATACGCTATGCATTATTAAATATTAGTTAAGCATTATGCATCAATATAAACTCAATCTAACAGAAGTACTGATGTATAAGGACTCCTATAACTTAATAGCTTACCTTTTTTTAACTTTGAAGACAAGACTTGTGAATTCTCGAAGAGGAAATGACCTTGTTGAACTATATTGCATTCGTTGCTAAAGAGTAGGAATGTGTGTGAATCTGTTTGCTTAGTTTCTCTGTTAATGTCAAAATGTTCTACAGCAAATTTAGACTAATAGTCTCCTAAAATGCAATTATATTTATGTCATCCTTGCTTTATAATGTAATTTTGTGATATTATTTATTGTCCTCTTTACTAGGTAAATGAAATAAATATATTAGTCAACATGTATTGTTTATGTGAGTGTACATTTTATTTAATATGTTATAGCTATTATAAATCGTTTCAATCTTCGCCAATTTATATGTGTTTGCATCAAACATCACTCTCAGAGGCAAGCAAGTCATTGATAATACTTACTTTAGTGTGAACCAATACTATCTGTTTTATTAAACTGTATTAAATTTAATGTTTGTTGTTTATGTATCAATAAAAAATAAAATTAATTACATACTATCTAAGTAAACGATATATTTATATATATATATATATATATATAAGTATTATAGTCTTAATTTAAACCAAATCTACCAAGCATGAATCAATACAAAAATTTAAGTTTGAAATTAGCATTTGTGTTACTTTAGACATACATACAAATCTTGTTATATTTTGTGTAAAGGCTAAGTTGGCTTGAATTATTTCTCTTACTTTCGAACAGTAAAAATGTGTTTTTCTTCACCACGTACTATTCTAAGCAAACTGTAACTCTACATAGTCATGCAATGGTTGAATATAAACTCACCCTGTGATGCAGAGACATATTTGAGCCATGATGGAAACGAACTATTGTTTGAAGGGAGGCAGGAGTTGAAATACTTTTTGTCAATGCATTATTTACACTGCCATCTCCTCTTTCTGTATTCCCCAATGTCTTCTGACTATCCGTATGCAAACTAGAAACTGGTTTAGTTGAACTTTTGTGGTGCTGTCCACTTGAATTTTTGGATCCCAAACTAGATTGGGGAAGTAAAGGAGTTTCCATTGTTTTTGTTGTGTAGCTAGGTGAGGAATTCTGGCTGAAGCTATCACTTGAAACGTTAGAATCTTGGCGAACTGAAATTATATTATTTCCATTACTATTTTGTTGAGACATATTTCCTGCAGAATTTGATTGTTCTACGTGGTTTTGTGGACGAGACATTGATTGTTCAACCTTAGGTGTATAGTTCTGTATGGATTCATGGTCTATATTTGACTGCACCAGTGAGTTCAGTGCCTTATCACAAGACTGTTGAGTTCTGGGGTGTTGAAATATCAAAGGTTCTGTTTGAGAAATTATTTCTCTATTGTGCTTAATTTGGTCAAGCTGTGCTTGAAATGCTTGTTCATAGAGATTTAGTTGATTTTGCGACGCAGATATTTCTTGATCATGGGAACTCTGAATCCTTGAATGTGATGGTTCTTGATTTGTAAAATGTTGGCTTCTTGAAATGGGATATTGTTTCGGAAATTTAGAAAGATCTGTTTTTAAAGTTGATTCGCGATTTGATTTTTGTATCGCTAAAGATTGAAGGCTTGAGACTTGATCTAAGGATTGCCTACGTAATCGTACTGGTTGACTTGTTGAAGACATTTCTTGGGTATTTGTCAGTCGAGATGGGTGAATTTCCGCTGCTAGCTGTTCAAGTGTCTTATGAACCCGATTAGACTGTTTTGGTGATGATTCTAAACTACTTTGAGTTCTTTCTGGAACAGCATCGGCTATTTTACGTTGAGGTTGTTGAAATCTTGACACAACATACTGAGATATCTGTTCTAGCGAGTCCTGCGTCCTAGTATCGTCATATGACGATGAATGATCACCCCTATTTTCGATTCTTGAATAGTTACTGCTGTCAAAATTGGGTTGATACCTTAATGATTGATTATGTATTATATCCTGTTGATTAAAACTATGTTGAGTTCTTAATTTTTGACTACTTTGTTGAAGTTTTTGTTGTAATTGCTGTTCAAAACACTGTTGAACTCTGGTTAAATTATAAGATTGCTGTTTTTGGTGTGATTGTGGCGTTGGAATCTGTTGTATGGGTTGTGATTGTTGTACAGGTAATGGCGATGTATTTCTTAAAACTGAGCTTTGTTGTTGTTGATGTTGATGACTGAATGGTGAATGTCTAACATACTGAGTTATTTGCTCTGGCCCATACTTGTTTGTATCATGTGAGCTATTGAACTGTTTTTGCTGGTGATGATTGAGATGTTTTATTTGTTGCTGTTTCTGGTGGTCTACAACATGCTGTGTTCCTGTCTGGTAATTTTGTTTCTGTTTTGGCAACTGTTCTTGTTGTTGAAGATGTTGTTGTGGTGCGTAGTTATTGAGGATGTGCTGAGTAGTTTTCTGTAGCTGCAGATAAGTTGGTTGCGTTAATGGGGGTGAAGGTATCTTCGTTTTCTTTGCCTTTGATGGGAAACTAACATGGTTGTTCTTTGGATGTGGTGGTATATGTGGCAATTGCTGGTGATGTATTGGTTGTACTAGGTTCTTGTATATATTAGAAGAATTGTATTGTGTGTTTGATATTGGTGGTGGTGGTGGTGGTGGTGGTGGAGGTGGTGGCGGAGGACCGATTCTGCTTCTCTCTGGAACTGCAGGAGGTCGAAGCGGTAGTGGAGGAGCTTGTGAGGGTACCTAAAACAATCAACATTGTTACATTATTTTAAAAGTACATCATGATGCATGAATGGATGGGTGATTAGAAGAATATATGCGTGCCTATATTAATTGTGGATGGATGAGTGGGTGGATGGATGGATGGCTACATAAATGTAGATGAATATGGTGCATTGTCTTAAGGTACATATACAGGATGGCCACAAAATTTGGACACACATTAAAATACACAGTCACATAAATATAGACAGATTTACAAACTTGTAAGTGTTTTTTTATATAAAAAACATTAATATACATACAAATAATGCTAGGACATTAAATGGCATTGCATTACATGTTCAATGTGTTATCCAGCTTTGTTGGTGTACTTTTTTGCCTTTACCTATGTGTCTAAACTTCATAGTCATCCTGTATACTCAACGGTTGCTAAAATCCCAGGGTTATAATGTATGCATACCTAAAAATATCGATGGTTTAAAAACATGACAGTTAACAGTAGTTGCTAATGTTAAGTTTAAATTAATATTGTTACGTTTTAATTTTATTATTTAAAAAAAAAGGACTTTGTGACTAACTTATAGCTCAACATATGTTTCAGTAACTCATCTGACAATGGAATACAAGTTACTTTGTTTAGTTATCAGCAAGGTTCTATTTCCGAACACTTTAAAATTATATACTGATTACTTTAACTAAATTAAAATTTGCCATCAATAAAAAAATGTAATGAGATTATTAATTACTGCCTCAGATTTGTTTTATTTCCTTAAAATACTTAGACTGTGAAACCTCACCATTTGTACCAAATGTTCAGATGGATAGGAATGTGTCGAGTGACGTCTTGGTATCTGATTGGTCGGCAAAAGGCGGGTTGTCATGTTCATTGGGTGATGCATGTTTTCTTTTCCGATAAATTCCAGACAGGTATTTTCATTTGTGCCAGTAATAGCTGGACTACCAATGCGACAAGACCTGGGGAAATAATATTTACACGAGAGCAATTCATTAAAAGTGTTAATAATCGCCATTAAAACCCAAATAAAACAAACACAAGAAACGTTTGTAATTATACATTTAAATATATTTTTTAAATGTATGGGTAAATAATAACTAAATGTAAGTATTTAAATAGAATGAATGCATTGATCTAGTTTTAGAAGAACTCTTTCTGAACTGACTGATTATATCAGCACATGACTTATAAACTAAATGATATCTAGAACTAAATATCACTAAACATAACATATCCCGAAATTTAATTTTTTTAAATATAAAGTACTATAGAGTATTTTAACATTGACAAGAGAGTAAATGATAAATATAACGTAAGCAGGGATAATTACAGATATAACGTATCAGCATAAAATTATATAGTTGGCTTTATTTAATCTATCTAATCTTTTCTCTTGACCTAGATGCACTTAATAAATACTTTAAAAATTAAAAATAGTGCTATGTGACAACAACAAAAATGAAAGTTCGACTTTGGCCTCGACTTTGTTATCACAATTAAAAAGTGATCTTCATACATCTATCCCTATTGCCCTGAAACTGATATCATGGTATAGTGTGGTCAAAACCCCTTGCTGCTGGCCTCGAGGTCCGGATTCGATTACCAGCTGGCACCGGGGGGATTTTTTTTACCGAAAGGGGAATAATTCCCATGAACACCAGGGTTTGGTTAGTTAGACTTAAGTTAGGTTTAAGTATTTCCACTGGTTTCACACCCTCATAGGTGACCTGTCAGTCTAGGGGTAAGGTGTCAGACTTCTGTGCTGGGGGTCCGGGGTTCAATCCCCAGTCCCAGCATACATTTATCTGATTACCAAACCCTTTCTTTACCTCTGAAAATACATCTTGTGAATGTGGGGAATGCCAGGCCTCCACCGTGGTTCGGATTCCACGTTAGACTGTAGGTCCTCCATTTCATCTCACAATCACCCTACCATTACACATTAGCGTAAGTGCGTACAACCCGAACGGGTAATAAGACGCGGTGCTAATAATAATAATAATAATAATAATACATACTCATTAACACCCTCATACTCACTATCACCCTCATACTCACTATCTCCCTCATACTCACTATCACCATCACCTCATCTCATCGGGACACAGAAAGAGCCTCCACGGAAAAGATGTACAATTAGTACATTAGTACGTCCCCTGGACAACAGTACATTAGTAATGGCTAATATTTCCATATTGATGTAACCCAGACGCGGCATTATTAATAATAATAATAATAATAATGAAGAACAGTGAAGCTCTTAGTACCTGGGTGAAGGTGGTGTACGATCATGGTTAAAACCATTGGATTGTCCACTCTCCAACAAATTAATAGATTGGCGGCGATGAGGTACTAAACAGACTCCATCTCGATTACTAACACCTTTTAGAGACATAGTTCGTCGCAAACCTTAAAATAAAATAGCACAACTTTATTAGAAAATACAAAAATAATGTAAATAAACTTATTATTTAGTTTAAAAAAATATATAAAGTAAGAAATACACTTGAAAATAAAATAAAAATTGTACAATTCAAAATTCCAGAGGTTCATCAGAAGTGGTGGGAGTAGGAGGATAATTTTTTTTGTATCACGTCTTACTAGCTGTTCGGGTTATACACCTATGTACTAATTACACTAATGAGATAGTAATGAAGATGGTTGAATTTAGAGGAAGTGCACCAGCGATTGCGTGGAGGAAGAGTGGAAAACCATTTTGTAAAAACTACCCTCAGTAGACCCAGCCGAGATTAGAGCCCCGATATTACCGTCATCAGCAGTCTAGTCTATTGCGAGAGTGACGACATAGACCACGCGGCCACCGAAGTGGGTAATATATTAATTGAAAGAGGGGTGAGGGGGACCTTTCCTGGGGAAATATTTTAAACCCTGGGTGATATAAGAAGACATTTGAAAAGTTTGTATCTCTACATTGTACTTGAATATTCCTCTTTTTGCCATAATGCTTTGTAGGAACATAGTAGGAAGAAAGGTTTAAAAATTACAAACTCAGAGAAGAACTGTAATACAGATGCCATGATAAGAAATACACTTAATTCGGTCAAATTTATCTTATTTAGTGTTTTAACATTGGTGGCAAAATATAATATACATTTTAAGAAACACATAAATTCAATCCCTTTTATTAAATAAATGGTACGGAACTCAGCAAGGACTTTCTCACTCTATGCTTTGAAAATTGAGATATCTACTCAAAACTCGTAATATATGTGAAACGAAATAATATACACTAGCAAACCCAAGCATAAATTGCACTTAACTTATGTAAAAAAAATTATTTATTCCTGGTTTTAAATTATATAATTTTGTTTTTAAAGAATTAATGTCCTCATTTGTATGTTTGTACCAATAAAAAAGATCAATGCTAGGTCCACAAGGGTCAACACTTCGTATTAAATTTCAACTTCCGGTTAAAATTTTCGACATTTTATTAGGTGTTGCACATCTTCATGTCATCGCATAGCTATTAAATTCCTCATTTATTAATTTTGATCAATAAAACATATAAATATTGACTATTGAGTCTAAAATGGAGATAGATCATTGTTGTACAAACATTTCTCCTGAGAAGTTTAAGTATATCTTTACAACTAAAGCTCACAAAATTGTATTAAGATATTTTCCAATATCTCAGAAACTGTTGGATTTATAAAAATATATTTCGTATAATTTTTTTATTTTTAATAGTACTACAATTTTGCGATCATAAGTTATTTAGTATCTCAAATAGTTTAGGAGATATTATAAAAAAGATAATTTACGTATAAGACCGGAGCCCTTAAAGTCATTTTGCCAAAATATTGAGAATAGCCATTTTGTTTGGAATATTTTTAAATGTGTAGAAATTAAATTTAATTAAAATCGTTTGAGCCGATTTTGAGAAATTTAACTTTTTCTCTTTTTGCCCTTTAGTAAACTACCCTCAATTTTAGGGTTAGATATCCAATTCCAAAAACTCCTCGGGGCAACCCTATGAAAAGCTTTGATACCAAGTCTTAACCCAATCGGTAAAATAGTCTAGACCCTAGTTGGAGGTACAGAAAGACAGACAGACATAAAGTCAAAAACAATTTTTTATTTTTTATTCTGAGGGTCATGAAACGTCAAGACTCATAAAAATCTTGAGTTCGATTTTTTCGGTGATCACAATACTTTCTCTACATGTAAGATAGCGAGAAAGCAAAGATAACGTACACTGTATTGTAGATTATATGTTATGTTTTGAATAGGCATGGCAAATATAGAGGTGGTGGTGAGGCCTTAAGATGCGACCAACCCCCGTAAAATAAAAACGGGTAATCTAAAACCCCACCCCAGCTCTCCCAGTTTCACAGCTCTGTGGTTTTTTTTTAAATCTGTTTTTTTCAATTTATAAGTCTTACAAAGTTGTTAAAACGTATTAAGCCAATACTCAAACTAAATTTAATAATTTATCCACAAAATACAAATAATACAATATGGGGGTGAGTCCTTGTTGATTCGTAAATCTTCTTCGTACGCCCATAAAACACTTCTCTCCAATAAGTTTCATTATTTTCTAGCATTTGAAGTTATCGAATGTGTTGAAATATCGTTTAATGTGAGCGAAGCCGTGGGCCGTCGACGCCTTTAAGTCCATTACGTGGAAATAATAATTGTCTTATCAGCCCCCACAACCCATATAAATTTGTATCTGTAAATATGAATAGACCAGAGCTTTATTTATATATATATATAGAGATAGATACACTTATATATATGTGTGTGTATAACTTATATGTGTATATATATACATGTATATTATGTATACATACTTAAATATATATAAACTATATGTATATAAATATATATATATATAGATGTATGGATAGATAGATGGATACAGTAGAGCATCAACAATTCGGAGGTCAAAAATGCGGATCGTCGATAATTTGGATCACCAATAAAATATATCATTTATAAAAATACCCAAAGGGGTATCAATATCAAAGATATGAACGCCAAAAAATAAAATTATCTCAACCCTTGTTTAGAAAAAAAAAGTGAAGACTATTTTCGTTGTAAGATTTTTGCCTTCAGAATTTGTGATATTTAGCAACAACAACAAAAAAAATGAGTAAGTTATTTGTCAGCATGGAGTCAAAATGCTTCTACCTTAACACTGAGTTTTCCTAAGTAAATCCTCTATACTTATATTTTATTTGTGGTATATTTAATGTACTTTTGATAAATCGTGACTGGGTCGTTCCCCAATTAATCTAGTTATCGACGATCTACTGTATATATATATA
>CABFOW010000890.1:39843-101001 GCA_902141385.1 Timema californicum | reverse complement strand
AGAGAGAGAGAGAGAGAGAGAGATCCATTACTGTTTCCAGCCTGTTTCCTGGGTCAGTTTTTTATCCAAGCCATTTATTTACCACTACCCGGTTTGCTAGGCCTGTAGTAGCTTCATATGCCTTATAATCTAACTTAAGACTAGGACGGGCACAACATCCAGCTCCTGGCCGTTAATTTATCACTGTGAGAGTGTTAACCCACATTTCACCAATTATAAATTTTCGGTCATGCTCGAACCTGGGACCCGTAGGCCAGTAAACAGAGATGCTATCGACTGAGATAAGGTGTCAGATCGCATATATATATTTGTTTGTTTCCAATTTGGCTATAATATGTCGGTCCAGAATGGATGTATAAAATATTACGTATGCGTTTAGATTATATTGAAGTTTGGCTCTATCCTATGAGCTTCACCATAGTGGAATTTGCCCTATCTTTCGGGGTGATTTGGGTGTGCTTGGAGTGGTGTTTGTGGGGGAATTTGAAAAATAGTCCCAAGTAAAAAAAAAATGTCCATCATTGAAGATTAGTTGTCAAGATAAGGTCTTAAGTCTTCTTTGCCCCTTTCCTCAACTCCAAAAGTGCATTTTTTCAGATGCAGCCATCACAAAGCATCGCCATCCGTGCTATGTTATTTTTAATAATAATATTTAGCACCGCGTCTTACTACCCGTTCGGGTTATACGCTTATGTTATTAAATAACAAAAGGACTGTGAACTAAAACACTATAGACAACTTGTTACCATGTTTTATCCTACAATCCTTTAATTGATTTAGGTCATAGTTTCTTGATAAAGGTCCAGAGGTCCCAGGTTCGATTACTGGTGCTTCCAGAAATTATTTGTGAAGCAGTGGGTCTGGAACGAGATCAAACTCACCCATGTGAGGACAAATGAGGAGCTAATGTAAACAAGAGGTAGCAGATACGATTTAGAAAACTGAGATTAACGGTCGGAGGGCTCGTTGTGCTGACCACGTAGCACCCTCTGTTCGCGAATGTTTGCACTATTATCGCTAATGGCCGCAGCCGCTCGGTTTGTATAACTTCCGGGCTCACACTATGGAGTTTTTTTTATACATCCATCTAATATTATACTATGAAGTAATCACTCTGTCCCTATACTACGTGCTACAATTATACTATGAATGTAATCACTCTGTCCCTGTACTACGTGCTACAATTATACTATGAAGTAATCACTCTGTCCCTGTACTACGTGCTACAATTATGCTTGACTCTTTCACTCAAAAACCAGTACACCGTTTGAACTGACATTTCTCATGGGCATAGCTCAGAATTATTTAGGTTAGCGTATGGGCTAATTAAAATTACCCACTTCGTTTTAGACCACTTTTACCCGTAATCTCAAGTGCATTATAAAGGTCGCATTGTCCAACAGATGGCAGCAAAAACTAAGTCTGAGCTAAAATAATTAGACTTACCCTGTTTTTCCACTGTGCTCTTCAAATATATTTCTCCAACCCAAACGGAGAGGGAGAGGTGATCAAACAAATAATGTAGAAAAAACTGTAATTCTCAGCTGCTTCAGACGCCACATGGTCTAAGGCGTCATTCTAGCAATATACTAGACTACCGATGATGGGGAGATCAAGGTTTGAATCTTGATCTGGTGTACTGGGGGTGGTTTTCCAATTTCCCTCCAAGCAAATGCGTGTATTTCCTCTAAATTCAACCTTCCTCGTCTCTAACGCATTACGCTAATTGGCACATATGTATATAACCTAACGAGATAGAAAAAACACGTTTTTAAAAAAAAATTGTACGGAGCACTACACAGTCTTTCTCCCACTTTTGTCTTAAATGAACATTTACTATGAACGAGTAAGATTTGTGAAACGAAATAATAGTTTTATACATTGTTATAGAAATACTACATCAAAGATAATAAATGAAATAATATACACTATTACTTACTCTATGGTATTAGAAACTAGAAACAATGTTACAGAAAAATTGAGAAAAGAGAAACATCTTTGTCCACTAAAGAGCATAAGAATCAAATTAATTTTCAAAGACCTGAATTAAAAAGTATATATATTTTCTTATAGCTCAGAAATAATTAATTTTACAAAAATATATTTCAAATAAAATATTTTTATCTTTAATAGTACTAAAACTTTACAATGATAAGATATTTCGTATCTCAAATAGTTGCGGAGAAATGATGAAAATCGTAAAATTTCCCTTGTGTAAAATACACTCAAAGTTATTTTCATGAGATAATAAGAGTTGCCATCTTGTTTATAATGATAAACCGTGTCTAAATATAAAATTTAATCAAAATCATTGGAGCGAATTTTGAGAAAACAGATTTTTCTCTTTTTACTCTTCAGTAAACTACCCTTAAATTTAGGGCTATAAAACTATTCCAAAAGTCCTCGGGGGAAATCTTATGATAACCCCAGATAGCAAGTTATAGCCCAATCGGTAGAATAGTTTCGGTTCCAGCCCGAGGTACAGACAGACAGACGGCATCGTGAAAACCACTTTTTTTGTTTAAGTGGGTCATGAAACGTCGACATATTTTATAGAGATCTTGAGTTCAATTTTTTTGACGATCATAATATCTCCCTCCGAGGCGCCGAGAGAGAGTAAAAAAAGAGATCCATTGAACAAGTATGTTTTTAAAAATAAGTATTTTTAAGACTAAGGTTGTTTCTGAAATCTAAGAAATGCAATTATTACTATACTATGGTTTCTAACTCCCCCACACTCAAATTACACTACCATAAAGCCACAAGGCTGACTCATTCACTGACATTAATGTTTACCAAATTCCAGATGAGCTAGAAACTCTAAATTTGGCAAACTTATTGCTTCTATCCTGTAACTGACGTGAAAATTCCAAAAAGTTAAATATTATAATTTTTAACCCTTGAAAAAATTCACAATATCGGAGCAACTTTAAAGTCGGTGCGGACCTTTCTTTGGAGGTCTTTTGTGGCTAAATGGTAAGACCTATCAAAAAACGGCTCTGGAATTACATTAGTTTACATCCACTTGGAAATAAGACTCGCTGATGGGTTAAGATTGGAGCCCCCAACGAGCAAAGCGAGTTGTTATAAAATGTAATCACTCGTATGTTCACGATACTTGAGTACACGACGAATTGGACCAAGCTCGGATAGAAAAGACGAGCCAGAAATTTACTACCCCATTACTCATCCATGCCACTTAGTCTCAAATTATGAGGCTAAAATGGATATTTAAACCAATTTTTTGTCACGGAGATCAGTAACGTAGCCATGTGGGAGAGATTTGAGGAGGGGCTTGAATAACCCCCACCCTCACCCCTTCTTCCGTAGTTGTGGATGTCCTTATCTCTGCGCAGATATGACACCCCATCTGTTCACCCGCTTTGACCTTGGCTAATATCGTTATTCTAAATCATATATAGTCAATGTTTATAGTTTTTTCTTATTATTCTTTGACTGTTGTGATTTAACCTTGAAATACCTGCTTTGGTGGACACATGGTCTAAGGCGCTACTTTAACAGTAGACTAGACTACCGATAAAGGGGAGATCGAGATTCGAATCTCGGTCGGGTGTACTGAGGTTGGTATTTCCAAAATGATTTTCAATACAAATGTGGGTATACTTCCTATAAATATAACCTCTCACATCTATTAAACCATTATCGTAATTAAAATTAAAATACATAAGCGTATAACCCAAACGGGTAGTAAGACGCGATGCTAGAAAAAACAAAACAAAAAACTTTAAATAAATAAGTACTCGCTTTGTATATTGTGTATCGTTTAAACGATTTTTTTTAAATTATGGTTTTTTGACTCATATAACATTACTACAGTTCAATTTTCATAGAAAGAATCTTATATGACACGAAGAAAAGTTACTGGATCTATTTTCATGTATTCATTTGTCAATACATGCCATGCAGCTGTCGCTTTTGATCGATATTATAAATGTATATAAAAAGTACTTATTAAATAGTAAAATTAATAATTATCTCAAAAAAGTTTATATATTAAAAAAAACACCATACTCCTAATTAAACTATGTACTGTCTAAAAAATATAAGTATACCTATAACACTATTAAAAATAAAAGAGTAAGAGCTATTTTGGAAAACTATCCAATTTTCAAAAAGCAGTCTTCAATTAACTCCCCTTGATTTGAGGGACAGGATCAAAATTAAAATACATCTTGAACTCTGATCATATAACTTATAAATATAAAGTATGAACCAAAGTATATCAAACCATCTCGGTTGTAGCTGCAGATACAGACAGACTTACTGTACATGGGCACATATCGACATGGGCACAAACGGACATGGGTACAGACGGACATGGATACAGACGGACATGGGTACAGATGGACATGGATACAGATGAACATGGTTACAGACGGACATGGTTACAGACGGACATGGGTACAGACGGACATGAGTACAGATGGACATGGATACAGACGGACATGGTTACAGACGGATATGGGTACAGACGGACATGAGTACAGATGGACATGGATACAGACGGACATGGATACAGACGGACATGGTTACAGACGGACATGATTACAGACGGACATGGATACAGATGGACATGAGTACAGACGGACATGGATACAGACGGACATGGATACTGATGAACATGGTTACAGACGGATATGGTTACAGACGGACATGAGTACAGACGGACATGGATACAGATGGACATGGATACAGACGGACATGGATACAGATGAACATGGTTACAGACGGATATGGGTACAGATGGACATGGGTACAGACGGACATGAGTACAGATGGACATGGGTACATATGAACATGGGTACAGACGGACATGGTTACAGACGGACATGGGTACAGACGGACATGAGTACAGATGAACATGGATACAGACGGAATAGCAAGACACACTTTTCTTGTGTTTGGGGCACATAAGATTAAATCGTCAAGATCCATCATACTGTCGAGCTTGAAAATATCTATGATCAGAAGCGGAGTTACACTACCGGCCCACTAGCCACGGGCCTAGTGGCGGTGGCTTTAGGGGGCGGCACATTTTGGATGATAATTTTTTTTTTTTAATAATTACATTTAAAAATTATTGACTAAGATAATCACCCGCCTCGGTGGCGTAGTTGGCTAACGCGCTTGTCGTACTGAAGCTCGACTGCTGAGGACGGGGAGATCGAGGTTCGAATCTCGGTCGGGTGAACTGGGGGTGGTTTTTCCTAAATGGTTTTCCACTATCCCTCCACGCAAATGCGGGTTCACTTCCTCTAATTCAACCTTCCCAAGTCCTAATCCATTAGAGTAATTAGTAAATTAGTACTTAAAGCGTATAACCCGAACGGGTAGTAAGACGCGGTGATAAATAGTAGTAGTAAATAGACTAAGATAATCGAAATAGTTAAAGTCAAAACGACAATATTTCTTTTTAAATAACTGTACTTTTCAATCGCTTTGTAACAGAGGTCAGTCTCCCCTTCTTCATGATGTTAACTCAAGCTACTGTAGGGCATGTACTGTATATGCCTGATTATCTTTCGGAGAAATATTTTCTCTGATACTAACTTTCGCCCCGTCCCCCCCACCCCCTCCCCCAACACCTCTTTCCTACGAAACTTCCTAAAGCCCTTGACCAAAAAAAATGGGAGGGGGATGCATATTATAATTGTGCCTGAGGGCGCAAACATTTTGAATCCGGCACTGTTTATGATTACAATATTTCTCTACACGAGAAATTAAACACATAACACTAATTGAGCCAGACTCCTTACTGGTTTCATATAAGCAACTACTGTTGTGACAATGAAATATTTAACACTTATATTTAAATAGTAACTAATAAGCTAATTTAAATATATGAATAGAGTAAGTAACATGAAGTGTCAAGTTAACTTTAACATGTTATTTCGTATTAATCACAACTTGTGAATGTGTGGAATGCCAGACCTCCATCCGTGGTTCGGATTCCACGTTAAACTGTAGGTCCTCCATTTCATCTCACAATCACCCTACCATTACACATTAGAGTAGGTGCATGCTACCTGAACGGGTAGTAAGACGCAATTATGATGATGATGATGATAATAATAATAGTAATAATAAACATGTTATTTCACATATAGAGTGTATTGGAGTGTATTTTTAGCTTGTTTTCTAAGACTCTGTCTAGGCGGTTAGCGAAGTATTTCAAACAAATATTATTCCTTCATCCTGTTCCCCTTAACTGTGTAATTTGAGCCACTAATATCCAGTGTTGCTAGTGTAGAGTATTAGGGGTGTAAAATTAAATAAATATTTTGTTCTAGGAATGAATTAAGTGATGCTATTTGTGTATCAAGTCTATATTTTATAAAGTTAGGCCCTACTATGCTTCAATCCACCTTGCATAGACGTACTTTGATTGAGGTAACTTAATTTTAATTTATATTAAGGAAATGTATTTATTTTTAAATAACGAAAAAAAACAATGTGAGTATTTAGAACCGCGTTTAAGGTATTTAGTGGCAAACCAAATAGAAAGAGACCACTGGGAAGACCCAGACGCAGATGTGGTGTAGACTGGATAGAATTAGCTCAAGATAGGGATAGGTGGCCTACTTTTGTGAGTGCGGTAATTAACTTTCAAGTTCCTAATGCCAGGAAGTAAATAGGTAACGGAAAAAAATAGAAAAAGTAATCATAGACTTAACTAATAAAACTTATAGTTTGGGATTCATTATATTCAATTGGATGTATCAGATTATATATAATTTATTTAAACAATTTTCTTCAAATACTTTCTGTAAATTCCCTTAGTTTAATAGACAGACCATCTTCGGTGTTTGAATATTCTTAGGCGTCACTCTTCCAATAGACTGGACTGCCTATCAGGGTTCGAATCCAGGTTGGATTTATTGAGGGGGTTTTCCCCTCTTCCTCCACACAAATGCAGGTACACTTCATATAAATATAACCTTCCTCATTCATAACTCCCTAGCTTAATTAGTACCTATGTGTATTACCCCATCTAATAATATGACTAGGTGCTAACAAAAAAAGTGATAGAACAAGTTAATTGTCAAAAATAATATATTTGGTAAAAGAGAATTTGAAAATATATTTACAACATGTATATGATAATGTGTAATTAAAGAAGCAATGTTTTAAGCTAGTGTTGTTGGTATAAACATATGTGAATTCACAGTACAAAGTAACTACAAAAATGTCGGGTTAAGATAATAGTGGAAAAAAAAATCGTACTTACACTGCCATATTTTAGTATATTCAAAGGTTTTTAAATGTTTGAATGCCGAATATTTCTATTTAAATAAAACAGGATGGTGTTTAGTAGTTGATGGTAAGCAGTTATAGAAATATTCTAAATTAATCCATTACTGTTCAAACATTAGCCATGGACCATAGATCCTAATATTTATAGAGGACTGCCACGATTTAATCTAAACACTTTAAAAATTCTGTAACATAAATTTCTTGGCCGTAAATAACAAGAAATATCGGTTGCCGGATTATTACATAGGCTAGGCGAGATTTTATAAAAGAAAACACTAAGCTGACAACATAATCATTGCGAACCATGAGGATATAGATATTTGTTACAATTTTTTTTTTCCATATATTTTCTTTTATTAGGAGTCAAACTTGGAATCACTTCTATTATTCTATGTACTAGCGATGAAGAAAGTTGGATTTTTTTTAAAGTGTAGTCACATTTACGTTTAGGGGGAGTATAAAAACTATTTAGGGAAAAAACTACCCTCAATACACCCGACCATGATTCGAACCCCGATCTCCCCACTAGAGGGACGCCTTAGACCACCCAGCCACCGAGGCGGGTCAATATACTACTATAATCATGTGTTTTAGAAAGTGAAACTCTTTAAAATGGCGTGAATGTTTGTATAGATTTGATCACATGTGATACCAATACTATATATGTGTGTGTGTGTGTGTTTGTTTGTGTGTATATATATATACGATACGTTTGACTTATGATTTACATACGTAGTATACTATATTGTAGAGAAATAGGATGCACACTATAACCGCAATTTCCAACCACGTCACACTGAACAATGGGATCAAACTGTCAAGGCACACCATTAGTTTTTTAAGGAGAGTTTTCCTCGTACAAATAAAGAATATTAAGATTGTGCTTGAGAGTTCAATAGATAACATTCTAATAATTGCTTTATTTTTAAAAAAAGTTGATGGATTTAAAAAGCTTTATTTTGTATTCGTTAGAATTTTTCTCGCTTCGTTTTTGATCTTTTTTGCGACACGCTTATTGACCCTTCACGGCACATCTGTTGAAAAACGCAGTACTAGAGTGATATTTGATATTATATATTTGTATAGTGTGACTGTAATATAAATGTATGTTCATATAGTTAGTTGCGTAACTCTGCAAACAAATGTGTATGCTATACTGTTGACAAACAAAGAATATTTGTAAATGGATGGAGATAATAATAACATTGTGTGTCTGGGCTACATCCCTCGTATCCCAGTTTATATAAATATAAACCAGTACTAATGTACCGTTGTCCAGGGACGTACTAATGTACTAATAGTACATCCTTTCTGTGGAGGCTCTTTACATGTCCTGATTAGATGAGGTGATGGTGATAGTGAGTATGAGGGAGATAGTGAATATGAGGGAGATAGTGAGTATGAGGGTGATAGTGAATATGAGGGAGATAGTGAGTATGAGAGTGATAGTGAGTATGATGGTGATAGTGAGTATGAGGGAGATAGTGAGTATGAGGGTGATATAGAGTATGAGGGTGATAGTGAGTATGAGGGTGATGGTGAATATGAGGGTGATAGTGAGTATGAGGGTGATAGTGAATATGAGGGTGATAGTGAGTATGAGGGTGATAGTGAGTATGAGGGTGATGGTGAGTATGAGGGTGATAGTGAGTATGAGGGTGATAGTGAATATGATGGTGATAGTGAGTATGAGGGTGATAGTGATTATGAGGGAGATAGTGAATATGAGGGAGATAGTGAGTATGAGGGTGATAGTGAGTATGAGGGTGATGGTGAATATGAGAGTGATAGTGAGTATGAGAGTGATAGTGAGTATGAGGGAGATAGTGAATATGAGGGAGATAGTGAGTATGAGGGTGATATAGAGTATGATGGTGATAGTGGGTATGAGGGAGATAGTGAGTATGAGGGTGATATAGAGTATGAGGGTGATAGTGAGTTATGAGGGTGATGGTGAATATGAGAGTGATAGTGAGTATGAGGGTGATAGTGAATATGAGGGTGATAGTGAGTATGAGGGTGATGGTGAGTATGAGGGTGGTAGTGAGTATGACGGTTGTAGTGAATATGATGGTGATAGTGAGTATGAGGGTGATAGTGATTATGAGGGTGATAGTGAGTATGATGGTGATAGTGAATATGAGGGTGATAGTGAGTATGAGTGTGATAGTGATAGTTAGTATGAAGGTTATAGAGAGTATGATGGTGATAGTGAGTATGAGGGTGATAGTGATTATGAGGGTGATAGTGAGTATGATGGTGATAGTGAGTATGAGGGTGATAGTGAGTATGAGTGTGAGAGTGAGTATGAGGGTGATAGTGAGTATTAGTGTGATAGTGAGTATGATGGTGATAGTGAGTATGAAGGTTATAGAGAGTATGAGGGAGATAGTGAGTATGAGGGCGATAGTGGGTATGAGGGTGAAATACTCCAAGTAGACCGAGTGAGAATGTATTCCCTCCTATAAGATAAAATGGGGTCTACAATCTAGAATAAAACATCAACTCATGTACTCACTATTAGGGAGGTGTCCGGGCTTGTAAGAGGCACACTGCACATCTGACCCTGTCTACCGTCCTGCGTCTCTTTTCCCTTGCCACTCTCTAGAACAGACAAAACACGCCGCCAGAGAGAGCAGGAGAAAAAAATACATATATAAAAAAGAGAGAGAGCAGAAATTATATTAAAAAAACTTTTCTTCTTCACCACACGTACATTTCGCGAGCTGCCCCTTGTACACCTCCAACCCGCCACGCTCCGTACTTGCCTTGGATTCGACGTAAAACCCTTTGCGCAGGCGCCAGCCCCGCCAAGCAGTGCATCTGTGTGCAACAACTGATGAAGAAGCGGCAATTACTAGGGATCCCTTGGCATTTCTGGGAGGGCGCGTTTACTATTTGATTAAAGCTGAACACTCGGTTTATCTTGGCGGCTTAGGGGGGATAATCAGTGTTTGTGTTTGGTCCTCGTATGCTTGGGTTAATATTCATGCTTAACGCATAGCTAATAGCGAATATTGCACGGAAAATAATAATATTTAATAATATTTAGAGGCCTCGACCGTGGTTCGGATTCCACGTTGAACTGTAGGTCCTTCATTTCATCTCACAATCATCCTACCATTACATATTAGCGTAAGTGCGTATAAACCGAACGGCTAGTAAGACGCGGTGCTAATAATAATAATAATAATAATCATAATAATAATAATCATAATATTTAGCACCACTGTCTTACTACCCGTTCAGGTTATACGCTTTAAGTACTAATTACTCTAATGGATTAGGAATTGGGAAGGTTTAATAAGAGGAAATGAACCCGCATTTGCGTAAAGGGAAAGTGGTAACAATTTTGTTTAAAACACCTGGAATTAAAACTCCGATCTCCTTGTGATTAACATTCTAGTCTAACACGAGAGTAACGCATTAGACCATGCGGCCACCGAAGCAGGTCTCTAGCCAATTAAATGCCAGTATACACAGCAGACCGAAAATATCTCATGTATGGCTTGTGGCTAGCGAGCTTACTTTGTTTTAGACTTAATGATTATGAATATAAATACGATTGGTAGAAAAAGGGAAATATTACATTTTTATTATGTAACTGAGTATTAATTAATGTCTACTCTAATGTTCTTAATAGTTAATATTTGAATTATTTAACGTGTACTTTCTGAACCGACTGATTATATCAGAACACGAGAATTTCTATGATCGAGAGTGAAAGAACCTAACAATTTATTCAGGAAAGATATTTTCACATACATTCCAGGATTCTGTTACATGCCGCAATATACATGGAACCGACGGTTTTACTTCACCTCCAAAGGAAGTTGTGCTACGAATATTTATCGCTCAAAGAAAATTCGTTTATTCCGGCTGGGTTTGAAACTATGATCATCAGAGGTGAGGTGAACACTTTAACCCAAGACCACCGAGACTGACAGGTTACATAATGATTAGTTACATACCCTGTACTCATCACAAGACATTATTAGGGTAGTCAAATATTGCAGATTATGATGGGTTGGTACAGCAAGAATGGGAGAAAATATAACCGTGCTCAGGGTGTTGACTGGTAAACTCAATGGGGATCACTCAGATGGGAGAGTAACATTAGAATGGACCTGAAAGAGATGGGGTGTAATGAGGTGGACTAGATAGAACTAGCTCAAGTTAGGGATAGGCTGTAATGAGGTGGACTGGATAGTACTAGCTCAAGATAGGGATAGGCTGTAATGAGGTGGACTGGATAGAACTAGCTCAAGATTGGGATAGGGTGTAATGAGGTGGACTGGATAGAACTGGCTCAAGATAGGGATAGGCTGTAATGAGGTGGACTGGATAGAACTAGCTCAAGATAGAGATAGGCTGTAATGAGGTGGACTGGATAGTACTAGCTCAAGATAGGGATAGGCTGTAATGAGGTGGACTGGATAGAACTAGCTCAAGATAGGGATAGGGTGTAATGAGGTGGACTGGATAGTACTAGCTCAAGCTAGGGATAGGGTGTAATGAGGTGGACTGGATAGAACTATCTCAAGACAGGGATAGGGTGTAATGAGGTGGACTGGATAGTACTAGCTCAAGCTAGGAATAGGGTGTAATGAGATGGACTGAATATAACTGGCTCAAGATAGGGATAGGCTGTAATGAGGTGGACTGGATAGTACTGGTTCAATATAAGGATAGGGGGCGTACTTTTGTGCCATACAGTAAGTTAAGAAAAAACAATAGATTTAAACACCACGTTTTCATATAGATCATTGTATTTTTTATTTATTCTGGCCAAAAGAATTTTAAGTTATTTATTGTTTTCTATTCAAACTGTAAAAACTATTTTCATCCCCCCTTAAAGTGGGTATTGCACCCAATAATAGTTAAAATAATAAAAGATAATTTAAAGAGGTAAAAGGGTGTAAAGAGTATTATCACCTTAGGGATTATGTAGCTAACGTATATTAAATCACATTTGTTTCATTCCATTTAAATCCCTCCACTCCAAATAAGTACTTTAGACAGGCGCTGGTGCGATATTGACATATTGAAGGTCATACACGGCTGATCAATATTCAGACGATTTGAGCAAGGGAAGGAAAGGTCTCTGATATTTATTTCCGGCAACAATAAACTATGTCTCAAATGAAAGATTAAGTTACATTAGAGGCTATTAATTTTAAATAAACCTATTGATTATGTTTAGGCCACATTCGTGATATTAAAGACTATGGGTAAAGGTTGTGCCTTAAGATCGTATAGAGGGAAAGTTAGTTGATATAAGGATTGTATTGTTATTATAACAAAAATAGTAGTTTGTCATAAAAATAAAATATTAGCTACGAAGATACGTTTAGTAATTTCAACATTTAAAAATATATACTTGACGTAATTAACGTACCTTTTCTAAACAGAGAGAGGGTGACCTGGCAGTCTAGGGGTAAGGTGTCAGACTCCTGTGCTGGGTCCGAAGTTCAATCCCCGGTCCTGGCACAGATTTATCTGATTACCAAACACTTCCTTCACCTCTGACAATACATGTATTAATCACAACTTGTGAATGTGGGGAATGACAGGCCTCCACCGTGGTTCGGATCCCACGTTAAACTGTAGGTCCTCCAGTTCATCTCACAATCACCCTACCATTACGCATTAGCGTAAGTGTGTACAACCCGAATGGGTAGTTAGACGAGGTGCTAATAATTATAATAATAATAATAATAAACATACAGATAATCTAAGTACACGAGAGTGTCTATGAGCAAGAACGAAAGAGCCCACCAACTTTACCAGGAAGGGTATTTTTCCCACACCTACATTGGTTCTTTTACACACCACAATCGACATGGGACCGACGGTTTTACTTCCCCTCCGAAGGAAGTTGTGCTACGAATTTTTATCGCTCAAGAATAATTTGTCGGTCCCGGCTGGGTTTAAACCCACGAACATCGAGTTGTATTAATCACAACTTGTGAATGTGGGGAATGACAGGCCTCCACCGTGGTTCGGATCCCACGTTAAACTGTAGGTCCTCCAGTTCATCTCACAATCACCCTACCATTACGCATTAGCGTAAGTGTGTACAACCCGAATGGGTAGTTAGACGAGGTGCTAATAATTATAATAATAATAATAATAAACATACAGATAATCTAAGTACACGAGAGTGTCTATGAGCAAGAACGAAAGAGCCCACCAACTTTACCAGGAAGGGTATTTTTCCCACACCTACATTGGTTCTTTTACACACCACAATCGACATGGGACCGACGGTTTTACTTCCCCTCCGAAGGAAGTTGTGCTACGAATTTTTATCGCTCAAGAATAATTTGTCGGTCCCGGCTGGGTTTAAACCCACGAACATCGAGTCCTGAGGCGAGCACCTTACCCCAAGACCACCGAGTTCGACTAATATCATTATTTATTGAATATTTATCAGGTTTATCGGCACATTTACAAAGGCCTGCTAATACTCTTTAGAGCTAGTACTATCCAGTCTACCTCGTTACACCTTATCCCTATATTGAGCTAGTTATATCCAGTCCACCTCATTACATCCCATCTCTTTCAAGTCAATTCTACTGTTGTTCTCCCATCTGCCTCTAGGTCTTCCCAATGGACTCCTCCCATTGGGTTTACCAGTCAGTACCCTGAACAAGTTTCTAGAATCTCCCATTCTCGCTTCATGTCCCACCGAACTTAATCCACAAGATTTGATTACACCAATAAAGTCTTTTGATGAGTACAGGGTATGTAGCCTAATTAATTTGTACAAATATTTTATATTTCAAAGTATTCAGAAAAGGTTGTATCTGTTTCCAGATTTAATTTTCACCTTGATGTACATACTTAAGCCCTGTCGCGTCACTGGAGGCTGTGACTTGATGATATCTCAGTAGCTGATGAGTTCCCACTTCTATCACAGACACTGCCATAAGGTTGTACATGCTAGTGTTAAATTGTTTTAACTTTTTATTTTTATATTCCTCAAATTGAAATATGACACCGTGACACAGGGCTCAAAGCAAGATAGTTGCTCGATGGATCACTGATTAGGGTATTTACGCGCGAGGATGAAGCTCCTGGGTTCAATTCCAGTGTCCAGGTGTCATTTTTTCAACCAGAAGAATATTATATTTAGCCTAGATACGGCTATAACAGTAATTAGCAAATATAATAGCTTGGCTATTTAATCTATCATATTTTTATTCTTTAAGTTGAGAAACTAATAGTACATTACTCATTAACAAACTTTTGTTTTAAGATAAACATTGAAGGAATATTTTTTTATTGTTAAAAAACCACTTTAGCGCATTTATTGATTATTTACTATATAGTCATTAAATTTTTCTAGACACGATAGTATATTTTAAATGGCAATTAAATATAATAGAAGGTCCCTAATTATGTTTATTTTACAACAAATGTCTGTTACACAAGAAAAAACTAAGGTTTTCCCACTAATAATAAAAATCTTCAAAAACACATACCACTTACATTTCATGCTAAACGAGATGTACACGAATAAAAGGTAAAAGTTTCTTTTTATTACTAAGTTAATTTTTTAATATTATTTCAATCTTTACTATGCTTGCCGCCTTTTAAATAACCGGTTTTGTAAAATCAGCACACAAAAAATAATTATAAAATGATTGCCTCCCAAGTGCGAGTGTTTAAACTGCGAAAATACTTGTTGCTGTGAAAGAGAAATGTTCAGGAGGTTGGGATCTCCCAGAAATAGGGAGCCTTGGGCAAATTGCCCCAATTGCCCACCTCCTCCCACCCTCTTCCCATGTCTCTGTCACTGCAAGTTTACTAGAAACAGGACCGGGTTGACATCTGTGAAGGCCACGCGCTGTAAAAAATTATAGGTTCTTAACATTAAACTAATATTTATTTTATCACCGCGTCTTACTACCCGTTCGAGTAACACGCACTTACGCTAATGTGTAATGGTAGGGTGATTGTGATATGTAATGGAGGAGCTACAGTTTAACGTGGAATCCGAACCACGGTGGAGGCCTGGCATTCTCCACATTCACAAGATGTCTTGTCAGAGGTGAAGGAAGGGTTTGGTAATCATATAAATCTGTGCCGGGTTCGAGGATTGAACCTCTGACCCCAGCACAGAGGTCCTACAACTTACCCCTAGACCGACAGGTCACCGTGCTCTATATTTGACATTGTAACTAATTATTAGTAATCAAGAACACCCGTTTAACTGGGAGCTGCCTCAGTCTCAAATTAGAGTATGCCAGAGTCAACAGGTACCAAATCTACTGCCAGTAAGAAACATACATTCCTTTCAGATAAACCTGTTAAAATGGTTGCATGGATTATATAGCTTTATAACCAATTTTGTCACTGCAAAGTAATTCCATTACATCGGCCTTGCTTGGTATCTAAGTACCCGAGGACTGCCTGTTTTTAAGTTTAACTTGTGTGGTGGTATTACTGAAGGGGTAAAACTGTTTAAAAGTCTACTTAATAGTTGCCTTTTCCCCTCTCATCCATACAGTTGAATGAGTTACAATAACGGAAGATACTGTAGATTTACAGTACATTATTGTGCAACTTGATAGTTTTAAACACCTTTCACAGTAGAGTCTATAATATAATACTTGCATGAATGAGTGCTGTTCTATGAACATTCGGAAGAATTGGTAAACATTACCAGAAGTCATCCCTCAACAGCAAAGCTCTTCACCCAAATAAAAAATGATTATTGATGATGGCCTATTCTACAACAAATGATTGACTGCATCTTGTTCTTGTCGAACATATCTTGGGTGATATTATAATCTGCAATTTTTATTTGGATTTGATATGGGAATTTCTGTTATAGTTAACTCCTTGCTTTTTAAGTTCAAATAACATGTCGATGAATTAAAATAATTAATTAAATCTTTTTTCATTCTTGTATAAAAAAAATTAGCACGTTCCAAGTTTGAAGGTTTTGTGCACCTCTTAAATGATTCCTTTACATTTTTACTAAACTTCAGCTTTCTATCTGGTGACCTGGTGGTGTAGGGGTAAGATTTCACACTTTTGTGCTGGAGGTCTGGGGTTCAATCCTCGGTCCCGACACAGATTTATCTGATTACCAAACCCTTCCTTCACCTATGACAAGACGTCTATTAACCACAACTTGTGAATGTGGGGAATGCCAGACCTCCACCGTGGTTCGGATTCCACGTTAAACTGTAGGTCCTCCATTTCATCTCACAATCACCCTACCATTACACATTAGCGTAAGTGCGTATAGCCCGAACGAGTAGTAAGACGTGGTGCCAATAATAATAATAATAATAATAATAATAGCTTTCTATCTCATTGAAAAATATTAAAAAAGATATCTATAGATATAAATATTATATACATCATTAGACTTTTATTAAGGGACTAGTGAAGCTTCATGTTTGTTTCCATCACAAAACACTCGTTTCCAAGGATACTTGTAATTGGCGCATTGATATTTCCAAACCCCTTGTATCCAAGGAGACTTACAAAGAAGATGTATACCATTAAAAGTCAATACATTTGAATACAAAACCAGAACGCCAATGTAACCTCATACTAACAACTTTGCTCGATAATGAGCTAGTGCGATTTTATATAGCACTTATCACCAACCAATGGCCAGTGGGGCAAACAGTAGCCCGTCAAGACATTTTGAATGGCTCGCCAGCTGTCTTTAATGTCTTTCCTGTGAACAATTTGAGATGTTTTAAGAAATGTCAGGACTCTGTCAAACATCCATCACAACAACTCGCGAGGATATTATTGAGGAAGTGAAAAACTGTCTACAACTTGTGGGCTAAGCTTGAAAGAATATACGGATGGTGTTCTGGTGATTCTAAATTTTTTTAGCAGCGTGTCTTACTACCCGTTCGGGCTATGCGCCTATTTACTAATTAATCTAATGGTTTTAGGGATTAGAATGGTTATATTTAGATGGAGTGTACCCACATTTGCGTCGAGGTAAAGTAGGAAACTATTTGGGAAAATCCACCCTCAGTACACCCAACCAAGATTAAAACCACGATCGCTCCTTCATAGGCAGTCTAGTCCACGGAGGGAGTGACGCCTTAGACCATGCGGCTGCCGAAGTGGATAATAGGATGATATGATGATAAGGGGATAGGGTGATAGGGTGATGGGATGATGGGCAATGTCAGATGTTAAATAAGTATTCCTTTCATAATCAAAGTTGTTTATTCAACACATCCTGGTAGGTAGCTGTTTAGAATATACACATACATTAGCTACGCTAATGGGTTAAGGATGAGGAAGAGAGAGAGTTTTAAGTAAAATGTACCAGCATTAGCGGAAAGTTAGAGCTGTAAGCCATGATCCTAAACTGGTTCGTCTTGAGCAAAATTTATTTGGTGGCCCCTCTTCTACCACATAATTTGGACTCAAATATTATTTTATGAGCTTGAAAATAAATCATCACAAGACAAAATGTGGTTATTCTTGATTAGTGCTAATCAAATTTGTATGACATTCTCTCATTTTTATTCTTTAGACCCTGATTAATGTCTAACGATCATTGACAATATTATGGTATTCGAATTTATGTGAGAAAATGAAGGAAACATTTTTATAAAATAAAATTAGGGCCCTTAACTTATCAAATTTTGTTTCTAGCCAATATTTAAGACAAAAAGAACCAGTTTCCTTATCATAAGTATAAGAAGATTAACAATATTCGCGAACAAACGGAGTTCTTAACACAATTTAAAGCAGCATTCCAAGGGTCCCAAATTTTGGTGTCAGAAGTGGGAACCATACCAACTTAATAATCTTAAAAGTGAAACGTTCAAAGAAATTATTACCATATCAAATATGTCTGAACAATTTTTCGTAATATATTTTTATAAAAACTGTTACAATTTTAGTTGTTTTTAATACAGCATCAGTGTCACAGCACCCCCTAGATTCCTTCGCCTTGGATGATCACGCGCTTCGCCCAACCCTTGTTGTGGTCCTGGATACGAGACTAGAGTCTGCTCGGTATCCATCCATTGTTGTCAAGGTAAGTATGTATTTACAATGCTTTACTTGATAATAAGAATATATAGATCGCGAGTGATCCTTAATAATCCGCATGTGGATAATCTCAGCAGAAGAATGCCAGCCATAAAATTATTTTCCAAAATCTTTTAATCTTTTCCTTGTCATTTCCTTTATAAGTTTCTTCTATCGGGCTCTGTTTTGTGCCTTCTTTGTAATTTGGTTCCATGGCCGGTTGGTCTTGATCTCTTCATACCACTTTATTATTTTTCTTTCCTATTCCTCTTTTTCCTTCTACCTTCCCCACCATTATATCTTTTTCCAAGAAGTATGGTTTTCTTATAATGTGTCCAAAATATGAAAACTCTAACTTCCAACGAGCATTCTGGATTTATCTCCTCTATGAATGACACATTTTTTTCTTTTCTCAATTCACTGTACACTAAGTAACCCTCTCCAACACCACATTTCACATGCGTATAAATTTTATTTTCTGTTCACTTCTTAAAGCCTAACTCTCACTTTTATACAGAAACATTGGGAAAACCATAGCCACTACCAAAATCATAATATAAACTGCGTCCAGACTAGCGAACCGAATCTCGACATTGCTGAGAGCCATATTTTGCTTCATAAATTTATGTACTTCTATGGATGACACACACAATGAACATGGAAATATTTAAATTGGCTGCCACCTCATAATTTATCCATACCTTGCAACAAATGAAAAATATACAGTACTGACGATGGTGGCAAAACAAATGTACTCAAGGCGAGCGGAATATAGTGAAAATAATTTGCTTCATTAACTTAAATTTCAAGGAATTGGTGGCCAATGCAAAAACTTAAATCGAATGTCACCAAGTGATTAAGCATCTAATTATTTTGATTGGGTCAAAAGTGTAAAAAAGAAAAAAGTTCACGTTTAAGAGAATCCACACGTGTGCAGAAAAGACTCGCAATAACATGTATACGTTTGTTAAGGTGTGGCAGAAGGGCGCGCAAGTATTTTTATGGTTTCTATAGAATATAAATTTTGTTGGCAAAAATAAATCAAATATTTCTCCAGTAGCAACATAGAGTTTAGTTTTCTGCAGATGCTAATATCAACAGATCTTGAATATCTGTAAAGGGTGTCCTGGAATTAGGTCAAAACTTTTTAAATAAAGAGAAAAATTATTGACAAAACTTCAGGACACCCTTTACAGATATTCAAGATATATTATATTAGCATATGTAGAAAACTAAACTATATGTTGCTACTGGAGAAATATTTTATCTACTTTGTCAAACAAAATTTCAAGGTTTAGTAAAATTTGCAACACGCAGCTGCTCAGCTAATATTTCAAGCGCGTGTGACGGAAGGTTAATTAGAAATAAACAATTATTTAAAGTTGCAAGTGGTTCGGTTCAAGGCTCGGCTCGAAGTGCCGTCCAGTGAGTTTTGAGCCGAACCGAGCCTCGTAACATCCTTTGATGTTCGTCGAAATACCGACATTTCCTGTGTTTCTTCAAGAATTCTGACGATCCCGTTTATCCAAAGTTAAAGGCCCATTCCCATTTCGCGTGTTGAGAAGAATTCGGCTCGTATCACCTCTGACCAGACATCTTGTGAGTGTGAGGAATGCCAGGCCTCCACCGTGGTTCGGATTCCACGTTAAACTGTAGGTCCTCAATTTCATCTCACAATTCCCCTACCATTACACATTTAGCGTAAGTGCGTATAACCCGAACGGGTAGTAAGACGTGGTGCTAATAATAATAATAATAATAATAATAATAAAATAATTCGGCTGGTAGATTACATTATCGCAGGTAGTGGGACCGATAGATGCGCGTTTGCTTGGTACGGCTCGGGCTTTCCCGTGAATTGTCGGTAAATGCTTGAAACATCATCAAAGGCCTGTGGTTCATCTGATGCCGCACCAGGATCGTGCCACATCCACAGGTACGAGTGGAGCAAACCACGGGTCGTGGGAAGGGTTAGGCTCGTCAATCTACGAACCACGAGCCGTTCGCGACTTTCCATACAACAGGTCGTGTGAACAAGGCTTTAACGAGGCTCGGCTCTAGGTTTAGCTCGCTAGTCTGGACGCTACTTAATGTTACAACTCTTTGATAAGAGTTCACTCCGACCCTCACTATCCATTGCAACAAACACCCAGCAACAACATTGATCTAATCTAGAGTGTCGCTCTACAATTACCACGGAGTCTGAGTAGAACTGTTGAAAATGCATTCGGTCGCGTCCTCCCCTGTAACGCTGAAACAGCAGTAGAAAGTTGGTTATTTGTTGATCATAGTGGCCTAATACTAACCAGATGAAAGATATTAAGAATAAAAGTCGGATAAGCTTTAAATTTAATATTCGCGTGATACCAGAGCAGTCGGGATACTAATGATTTGGAGTTCACTATAAATTAGAAGCTGCTAGCCTCAAATACGTTAAAACGACTTTAAGATTGTTTTAGTTAATATTCATTGTATGATTATAATGATTTTCCCATGTTGTAAACAGTTTTTAAAACCTGGTTCTATTTGTTGTGGGTCAAGCCGTTTGTTGGTGAAGTTTTAGACAATTGTCCGATAAAGTATAAGGTAAAGCAGAGAGTAAGAAAAGATGTTGATTTTAGAAGGTGAACGTGGTTGGTGCAGCTTCCAGACCTCTGACTGGTTCTCAGCATCCTTTATTGATTCGCAGGTCTGTTGGATAGTCTGGTCTACGAAGACCTGCTCAAAATGACAGAAAATGTTGGTGCCTGCTATGTCGATATCGTGACTCAACATTTGTATTATATTGACTAACTGTACTTGTCCTCAAAATGTATAAAGGGAAATGTTATATAGAATATTGATAATATTGAAAAATATCGTGAGATTTGGTAAGTTTGCTTTGCTAAAAATAGTTATATTACATATTTTAAAAAAAAGAGCGTGTGTAAGCTTGATAGAAATGCATCATGAGGCCACGTAGCAGACACTATATAATGTGTTTGAATAAGGAAGTTACTTTATTTCATGAATTAAATAGAAACCACAAAATAAAGAGCTGCTAAAATTATAATTAGGTACCTGCATTAAATAACATTTTATTCGTGTACTTGTACGAAGTGGAATATAAAGTGCTAAGCTACATCCGATAAATATGGATATGAATTATTAAAGTCAATAAAATTAATTAAAAATTAGCTCATGTTAACAAATTAAAGCCAATTATGATTGCTAGTTAATTAATACAAATAATTTAACTATTTGTAAAACAATTAAAATAAGATAATCTAGTTTGTGAATATTTACCGGTCATAGTAAAATGTTACAATTATTTGAGGCCGTTTTTTATATTTACACGTTTAAAAATACAATATTATTATACATATTTTCATAATGCTTTTAAAAATAGCACAGAGTTTATTATATATTTTATACCTATACTCCTACAATCTAAAATATCATTTCACAATAAGTACACAATGTCAATTTAACGTAAATTAAAATTAAAATTTTATCCAAAATGTGTATTTACATGAATTGATTCCCTCATTGACTTATTGACTCATACAATTTTTAAATGATTCATTGAGAAAGATATATATTTTATATGTTGATATACTAAATATAGACTCGACCAAAATTAAAATTTAAAAAAAGAGAGGCTTACTAATTTTCATAATTTTAAACAATTTATATGCCATATTAATTTTAAAAGAATTCAATTTATCTCATATTCTTGGGTTCTCATTATGTGCAAACACGTGAAAAAATTGATAAGAAAATGTCCTTAAATTTATTACTAACCAAATATCAAAATTTTATAAGAGAAATACATTTAGTAATTCAAAATAATTACGTGGATATCATACATAATTTTAATTATTTTTTTTACTATATAGTATTAGTTTGGCCTTTGAGAGGAATACGAGCAAAGGTTTATTTTACTATATGAAGTATTTGCAAGGGCTTCCTTTTGGAAAACGGTTCGGGATAGGATTGAATTTAAATTTTTTTAATAACTATTAAAACATTCGCTCTATTAGTATTAATTCTATTTACACCCTAAGCATTAAGTTTATGATATTGAACATATTCAACACATCTAAAATAGAGGCCTCTAGTTGTATGTAGTTTTGTGACATAGTTTGTAATTAAAATATATAACATAATATATCAACTATATAAGATAAATAGAATCATAACAGTTTTATAAATCCTTGGGTTCCTTAATATATTGCAAATTTATTGTTCGATTATTCGAATCACGATTATACGCGATTACAATTTATCCGTAACATCCTTCAACTAGAAAAAAAAACTATATTAGTATCTATATTAGTATGCTTCGATAACAATCATGTCCTGAAAAATACTATATAGCAGCACTACAGTTGTTGATAAAAGGTATAATAATATTCTTTTATTGTTTTAACCAGTTGTAAGCCATATTTCGTCTTTATTTGTAACAAAAAATCACATTGTATTCATCTTTCTGTCTAATCATCATCATAAACTGTTTTCAGGCTGTGGCCAGGTCAGTTTAGTAAAATGCTTCCATCTTCCTCTATACTTTCAACTCTTCCTCCTTTAATTACTTCCATTTATATCCTCTTACTTACTTTCTGTTATCTGCTCCTTCCATCCCTTTCTTGGCCTCTCTCGTGGTATTTATCCTACATACGTAATTTCCATCATTTTCTTTGGCATCCTCTCCTTCATCATTCTTATTACATGCCTATAATATCTCAGTCTTTCTTACTTTACTATCTCCTCATGTACTCCTTGTACCTCCACTCTTTCTTAGTGCTATTTCTCTTTGTTACAGATAACATGCTCCTCACAAAGTTCCACTTTCCTGGTCTCTCTTACATTCAATGTACATGTTTCTGCTGCACTTGTGACAATGGGTACAAAGTACGCCCTGTACAACACTTCCTTACACTTCAAGGACACTTTTCTTCTCCATAGCAAGTCTTTTACACACATATAGAACAACTTTCCCTGCTGTCCTCTTATTATTAGATCCTCTCTACTTACACCTTTCACCTTAATCACGCTTCCAAGATATTTTACATTCTGCACTTTTTTTCAGCTCTACTCCATACAACTTTATAACTTTACTAGGCATTAATCTATTCCTTTTCATTACGATCACGTTATACATCGCCATGCTAGATTTTATTCCAAGCTCTTACACTTCCTCATTCCATTCCTGAAACTGTTCCTGTGCTTCCTATTCCTTCTCCCCACATACTATTAAATCATCGGCAAACATCATGGCTTTCATTCATTCCTCCCTGAGTTTTCCTGCCACTTTATTCGTGACCATTTTCATAATCACTATACAAATAGTATTGGTGAGAAATCCCTCCCTTGCTTCACTCCATTTTTCTGTATAATATTTCACATAAATGTATTATTTTCACGAAGTACAATGAGTATGATAGTTTTTTTTTTTACATTTCCAACTGTGTCAAATTTCCAAAATTACAGATTATCCGGAATTTCTATAATTTGGATTGCACCTGGTCGCATCAAATTAAGATGGATGAGATTCTAGTGTACTTGTTGTGGCCCTAATAAACACCAACAATATTGTATTCGAGTTTCTGTAAATATTCGAGAAGTGGTGAATTACAATTAACTAAAAGGGACGAGGCAGGATGAATGTAAAGTAACAATATGTTTCCTTTCAATGTAAGTATATCGACTATTTGAAGGGTGGTATATAAAAAAAAAGGATTTTATAGTTTTGAGTAGAGTTGAGACAAAAATAAAATACGTCTCAAGTCCTCGCCATTGGGCTAAGGTATATATATCAATAAAATATGTCTATCTATTAATTATGGATTCGTATTTATTTCTTGTTGTCTTCGTGTAGTGTTTATTGTGAAGTCTCGTATTGTTTGGCTAAATAATTTTAGTGATATATTTTAAATGTTTAACGACTAGAGGCTGGTAGCCCTGTCAATATTGAAAATTTTATGGGGCACTTTTGAATTTGTCTAGTTGCTATTTATCTCAATTTTGTTGTGTGTTAACTAATTTTAAAGTAAATATTTTATTCTTTAGATTAACTTCAAACTAAGGGCCTTTTATTTTATAAACAGTATGTATGCATAGTATTCAAAGAATTTTGGCCATTAATTAGTTAGTAGATCTTGTGAATGCAGGTCAAATACAGTCATTGAACTTTTTGAACTTTTAATAAGTTAATTTAACAAGTTAAGTTGCACCTATGCAGTGACTTTATAAAGCCTATTACTTTTGAGTGTTAATTAAATTGATTCTACTTTAAAATACATCTTTCACAAGGTATGGACGATACACCTACATTTGATATAAATTAGTACACTAGCCAAATATGTATTAAATACTTAAATCACAATATGAATTTCCATTTGTTTATCTAAGCATATAATTTTTTGTAAATAACATTTTTCAGAAGTGACTCTAATTATTATTAAACAAATTTTAATTTTGTCATCAAGATTGTTATGAGGAATGAGGATTAAGCATTTGTTAAATCTATAGCCTATTTTTTTTTTAAGTTCAAAGTTTCATTTTTCCACTTTTGGAAGTTGTTCTTTATAAATCTAATTTAATCTTTGGTGGTTGTATAGATAGTATAAATATCATATTCTAAAAACCTAAAATTCTGATAATCTTTTGAATTTAAGGCCTATCAATAAACAGGATAATGTTCATAATAGACCTGCTGACCACACTTCTAGTTAAATAGGTAAAATATAAGAACATGATGGTACCGTTCCAGAATATTCAATCCAACGATCCATAAAGTTCAATATAACAAATATAGCAATGACAGTATTGACAATTTAAACTTAAACTCTAACTTGAGAGTTAAAAATATAATCTTAGGGAATGATGTGTAAGCACCTTATCACTACTGTATTTCACTTAACCCATTCTCTGGCGCGTGTTTAGCACTGCGACCTATGCAGGCCCGGCACCCATTTTTATACTTGTATAGGCCTACTCTTATTTTCTCATTTATTGCTTTATTCAGTATAGTATAGAATTTAACTCTTAGCCCCATCTATTAGCTACAATATGAAGTATTCAGACTGGCTAAAATGTCAGTGGTTCATTAATAGATGGCATTATAATAACTTATTGCAATGAAGCATTGATTCACGCCCCACACCAGCACGGGTAGATTAGCTATAAAATCCTTCCTTCCTCATCACTACCCCACTAGAGTAATTATATATGTAGAGTTGAACTAGGTTATAGCGGCTTTGACTATTCTGTCAACTCGGGTGTGGTGTCATTTTTTCAGCAGTCTGGTCAAACTTTTATATTAACGGAATAAAATCCTTCGTTTTAGCGTCAAAGACTTTAAATTGTATTTAAATTTACATATATGTAAATAAAAACTGGAAAAACCGCCAATTCCTACAGAGGTCTATTTTATAGTAAGCTGGGAATGTACTGGTCATACAGTGCGCTGGTCTAATAATAGATGGAATGGCAAAACCAAGTCAGGGAGAGGTTGGGTGCTTCAAGGTCAAAATGAAGAGGGGACTAACCACCCTGCATTGTCACTGAGCTGGCTGGAACTGTCTCTTGTGTGCGTCTAATCTCAAAGCCAAGGGTTTTTTTTTGTGTTTTATAATATCAACCTTAGTTTTTGTAGTCATTTGGTAGTCATTAGATGTATGCCTACATTTTTTATAATCATGGCAAGTTGTAGTACAAAAAGAAAAGTTCTATCTATTCATGAGAAAGTACCTGTCATTAGAGCATGTGAAAATTGACAGGAAAAAGGCGGATGTATGCCGTGAGTCTAGATTTGTGAATTCTACTGTAAATGTCTTTCCTTACATGCTATTAAAAGTGTTATGTTGGTACCTCTTTTATAACATCACTCTGACCTAACATCAACATTTATTTGGCCCCTTTGATGACTGTGTGTGTATATATATATATATATATATATATATATATATTAGAGTAATAGTCTTGTACCATATGTGATAATTATTTATTAGAGTAATTATCATGTATATGATTATTATATATTAGAGGTAATCTATCCATATTTGCGGGGAGGGAGAGTGGAAAACCATTTATGAAAAACCACGCCCAGTACACCCAACCAAGATTCAAACCCCAATCTCCCTGTAATCAGCAAGATAGTTTAACATCAGAGTGACGCTTGCATATAACCCGAACAGCTAGTAAGATGAAAAAAAAAACATATATAATATATATATATAATTCAACTTAAATAAAAACAGTACACTTTTATAAATTTGAATTTGGATTCAAGAATTAAAAGAAATATTTTGTTTGGGATTTTTAAATTCTTGATATCTATTGGTATTGATTATATTGAATTATTGAATTTGAGTTTAAAAAAATAAATAAAGGCTTGGCAATTGTTGTTTTGTATATTTGTCATGTATTTTACTTAATTAAGTACAAAGAGAGACTTCAAATAAAATAATTATTTCAATACAATCTTGTGATTTATTTTATTTCGGGTGACCTGGTGGCCTAGGGGTAAGGTGTCAGACTTCTGAGCTGGTGGCCGGGGTTCAATCCCAGGTCCCGGCCCAGATTTATCTGATTACCAAACCCTTCCTTCACCTCTGACAAGACATCTTGTAAATGTGGGGAATGCCAGGCCTCCACCGTGGTTCGGATTCCACGTTAAACTGTAGGTCCTCCATTTCATCTCACAATCACCCTACCATTACACATTAGCGTAAGTGCGTATAACCCGAACAGGTAGTAAGACGCGGTGCTAATAATAATAATAATAATATTTTATTTCCTGAGCTATTAAAGTATATATAATTCCTTTGACTGATTATATAAAATTGTGATTTTAAGTATGAGATTTCATAGGAACCCACCCACATGTTGAGATAGTTTTTTCTTAATTTCGAATCTATTGTGTAATCCAAGATTTCAAAGATTTGAATGTCCTATCTCTAACCATGCAGTAACAAAAATGTTAACAGTAAGTTACTATTTAAAATAAATACCTAGCAGAGAAGAAATATTACTGCCCATAAGAATGAACTAGTAGTGCAAATTAAACACGCTGCAAATAAAAAACTAGCTAGAAGAAAATACCTAAGTGACCAAACAAATCTGGTCCCGGCCGAAACATTTTTTCATTATTTGCCATAAAAAATGTATTTTCTAAGACCCAGTTCCCCACCACATTCAACGCTATAGCTTTGTGAAAACGAGTAACTATCCCTGTTACTTAGAGCTCACCGATCCTCTCCATTAAGAAATTGATTGCTTAGTTAGCATTTACACTTATAGACAGAGTCAGTAATGAATGGGATCTGAAGAAGTGAGTTTTGAAAGGGAATACAATAGGTCAATGTGAAAGAAGCGTCTTACGTTGGTTTGTGTATGTTGAGAATATGAGTGTGGATCGAGTGACGAAGCAAATATATGAAGGTAAAGTGTATGGATCAAAAGGAAGGGGTAGGCCATGTAAGACGTGGCTAAATGTTTTAGATGAATGTGTGGAAAAGAGAAACATTAAGAGTGTTGAAAATAAAAGACGTGTATGACTCGCTGCATGGATGTTGTTGAAGTGAAGGGA
Source organism: Timema californicum (assembly GCA_902141385.1). Classification (NCBI taxonomy): domain Eukaryota; kingdom Metazoa; phylum Arthropoda; class Insecta; order Phasmatodea; family Timematidae; genus Timema; species Timema californicum. Next base: position 73,124 of record CABFOW010000890.1, on the reverse strand, counting down.
GTATGCAAGAATAGGGAAGTGTGAAGAGAGTTAGTGAGGATGGATTAAGTACGAAGCTATTTTTTAAGCTATATTCACAGTTTCTTGCTTGCCCTGTAGTGGAATGGTGTGATTAGGGATTTATGTACTAAATTTTGAATATCATCCTCATATTTACTTATGGGACAGTTTTAACTGGAGTTGAACATGGCTAAAAGTCAGAACTATTTATATATTGGCACACCAATCGAGGTTTACAAATATGCTAATATAAATAGTGCAATTAAGTGTTGCCACCAAAATATTTGAGCACTCAAATTTCCATGCAGGTGACCTGGTGGTCTAGGGGTAAGGTGTCAGACTTCTGTGCTGGCGGCCGGGTTCAATCCCAGGTCCCGGCGCAGATTTATCTGATTACCAAACCCTTCCTTCACCTCTGACAATACATCTTGTGAATGTGGGGAATGCCAGACCTCCACCGTGGTTCGGATTCCACGTTAAACTGTAGGTCCTCCATTTCATCTCACAATCACCCTACCATTACATATTAGCGTAAGTGTGTATAACCCGAACGGGTAGTAAGACGCGGTGCTAATAATAATAATAATAATAATAAAAATAATAATAATAATAAATTTCCATGCAAACAGAACATATGTTATGTAAATCCTTGTAATTTGCATGCATATTGAGGCTTACAGTGTCAACTCAACACACTATTCCATTAATGATTGGTGCCGGCGGCACATGACAGGGTAAGCACTCCGTTAGCTTACACATCGCAGCTTCGACCTTCCATTGCTTGAGGGGCATCAAAGCAAAGCTAGACGCCAATCCAAGGATAGTATATCCCGTATCCAGGGCCATTCTTCACTCATATTTTAAAGCAGAGTTTGTGACAGATGTGTGGTAATCATCAACTACATATGAGTGATCAATTGTGATCATGATCCATCAAATAACACAGCCATCTTTTACTCGGAAGGGCAGTAAGCTTCCAACAATGACATCTGTACAAATGCACATATAATGATAGATTAAATAGAAAAGTTATTATATTTAATTACGGTTATAGCCAAATTCTTTAAACTGTCTATCACAAACTCTACCTTAAAATATGAATGAAGAATAACCCTGAGCACAGGACAACTCCTGGATAGCTCAGTGGGTAGAGCATTGGTGTACTAAACCTAAGGTCTCTGGTTTGATTACTGTGACCAGGTGTAATTTTTTGTTTTAAACAATATATTTAGCTGTATCGATAACCGTAATTAACAAACATTATAGCTTGGCTATTCGAGGATAATACTTTTATAACGATTATTATGTAGATATTTCTTAGAAATGAAATTACACATTGCATTACTATAATGCTAAGTTTCACACTTAAACTATGGCATTAGATGACAATATTCTGATCATTTGCATTAAAAGGTTTTACAGTTTTACTTTAATTGAACTGCCAATTGAATGTACCCATTTTTGCATATGTTATTTTATCATTTGTTATTTTTTGTGTTTTTGTATCTGCACATGAATTAATCTCAGTATGTATAAATTGATTATAAATTTTCTAAATGAAATTTAAAAATATGTTACAGGTTTCAAATTGCTGAAAAGTAATGTTTTCGCGCCTTTACTTCCTGTTTGTGCTCTTCTATGATGTTGTTCATCTTATAATTGGCTCAGCTTATGCAATCTTGGAGTCCCTTTTCCAATTTGCCAAGCCACCGAAAATGAAATCTTTGGAAGGGGAAATAGCACTTGTAAGTTTACTATAAAAGCAAACCAAAGAAGTGTAATCTTCACTTTAATTATATGGTTCCTCTATGAAAAATAGCCTTTTAGGCAGGTTGCACACCAGGACGATACGATACATATCAAAAGGTCATAAGCGGTATGTGATAATGTGGTTATAAGATAGATAACGATAAAATTATTTAAATCTTTAAATTTTCCTTCGTGTTGAAATAGTTCTCTTGAAACTACTGCAGAATTGTGTCGCACATTAATTAAATTATACTGATGCACCCAATACTTCCTTCTCTTCCTTTTACTGTTCTTCAAATACCAATACATCATGGGAAAGTCATCTTCACTCGAAGAGCTCATGATTATAACCGATAAACTGACTCTAAAATATGACTCCTGCCTAAAGATCGTCTTGCTTTAGTGCGCAACAAAATTATCTTAAGATAAAAGCTGTGCCTCGCAATGATCCCACAATATACAATGTATTGTTCTAGTGTGTCTTACATGTATGTTTTGGTTTGCGGTGCTAACATTTCAAATAAGATATTCTACCCTATTCCTCTTTGGGGCTGTTGGCTAACTTGAGCGTATGAGTTTGGTGTACCTCCAAAAAATATACTGTAATCATTATGTCATTCTGAAATAAGGACAACCGCTTTAGTCGCTGAACGGTCTTAATGCACCAGTCTCATGTTAAACTGGCTGGCTGATGATGGCGAGATTGGGGTTCTAATCTCGGTCAGGTCTACTCAGAGTTGTTTTTCCTAAATGGTTTCCCACTCTCCTTCCACACAAATGCTTATTTCCTTATCCCTACCTAATTAGAGTAATTATCATATATATGTATAACCTGAAAAGGTAGTAACACATGGTTATAAAAAAATAACAATTTTACAAATGATGCCTTATCATCTCTGAATAAGAATGTAGTTGTCATAAACACTTATGTTAATCCGAATTTTTTCTTACTAATTTGAATCAATTCCTAATAAAATATTATATTTTGGAATTTCTTTTAATCTATTTCAAAATGAAAATATATCAAATTGAACCTGAGTTGAATATATTTTTTTAATCGAGTCTTATAAAAAATGAATGCCATAAAAATTACTATTAATCAATGAATATATTACTAGAGTTGTATCAAATCCACTATTTTATTAATCCAAATCTCCATTTTACTTTCAAATCTTTAATCTTGAATTTGAGTCCAAATCTTGGGAAAAATTATTAACATGAGAAGAAATTGAATTGAATAATAGAAAATCGAAATAATAGCTTAATGTTAACATTCTTTCTTATAATGTCTGCATTATAACATTCATACATTTATGATGGGTTAAATAGCCATTAATTACAGTTATAGCAGCATCTAAATATCATATTCATTAATTAATTATTGATAAAAGAATTGATCCAGGTTAGTACTAAACTTCACAGTAGTATAGATAAATTTAACTTCAACCTTGATCATCTGGTTTGCATGGAACTTGGAGGGAAATGGATAAAAATTTGGAAAATTTAAACACAAATTAAAAATAAAAGCATAAAATTGTTCTATAAAAAATAATGTGTTTGGCTAAACATATCAAGTTAGAATGCTTTATTAGTTACAAGATCATTTAATCATCTCATTTAAACTGACGTTAAATATTTTAAATAGTAAACAAAAGTTGTATAAAGTTTCTTTAGTCTCCTCATGGTTTTACACAACTTGTTGCAGATTGTTTGTGCTAGTGGCGGTATTGGCCGAGAGTTTGCTGTTCAGCTAGCTGCTTTGGGAGTAGAAGTTATTTGTTGGGGTGTGGATGAGGAAGACATTTTGGAAGCTGCCAGGGAAGCTAAAGCTATCAACGACAATACAGGAAAGGCACATTCTTATTTGTGTGATCTGATGGATAGAAACAAGGTATATATACAACTAGTATTTATTTGTTTCTAAAAAATTTCAAAACGGCTTGTAAGTAACACAAGATTATTTTTCTGTTAGTATACTTCACCCACCAAACTGTGGCACTTATCTATAATTAAATATGCATTTTCAAAATTAACTAACTGCTGTAATTTTTTCATAAAGTTGCCTGATTGTATTTTTAGGTTTTGCAGACAGCACAAAGAATAAAAAAAGAAATTGGCGAGGTTACAATTTTAATCAACTGCTGCAACATCCCCACCCCTGAAACGTTATCAGCATGTGTTACCCAAGAGATTCGCAAAACAATGGATGTCTCTATTATGTCCCACTTTTGGGTAAGGTTATCAATATGGAATACTTTTACTGCATGTTTCTGTCATCACTATAATACAGCCAGTATCAGTAACCTTATAAATTGCAAAGCTGAATAGTTGATGTGTGTGATTTGATATTACTTTAACATTTGTAGTAAAAACCACCCTAGTGACTTTATGTCCTTGGTAGTTGGTGGGAGGAAATATAACAGCCCTCTAATGCCTTCAGACCGGACATAGATTTAATTATATAAAGGTATCACTAAGTAGTTAATGCTGATTGCCAGAAAAATTTAGATTTTCATTTGTTCAAATTTTGTTCTAGTCCTCATTATAATTTATCACAACAATCTTTCCTAGCCATACACTCTTACTTGCCTTAACTATTTCTTTTAAGTTCATTTCTATACATCAACTTATTTGTAATTTAGTCACCTGTATTTAATGCTGAATCTGAAGCATTGTATGCACAGTTCATGTACGCTTAAACCCAAACCACTGAATGAGCTCCCTTGAAACAATAGGGTTTTGAGTAATCATAGTACCTGCTCCTTTCATTTCTTTCACCCCTTTTCTTTCTTTTAAGTTTACAGTTTAGTTAATAGAATTCAAACTCGTTGCCATATCGTTTTGGAATATATCATCCTTTAACAACTGTCTGCTGGTTAAACCATTCAGTTTATCTGAGGTATAGGTGAGGAAGATAAATAAAGAGAATATTATTTCTGTCAAAAGGTATCCGGATTACAAAACAGTTATCATACATGGTAGTTCCGAATTTCTAATGTTTACCTGAGATTTCTATAATTTGATTCCATTTAATTTAAAATTGATGTAGTATAATAAGTTTATTTTTATGAAACAAGTAAGATTATTAAGCACAGAGTAGTGTGATATATAGGCAGGGTTAAGTATTCACATTTTATAGATTGGCAATACTTGAAAGCAATCCTTAACATTGTTTTGATTCCCGCCCTCTATTGAACAATCATTTCTCTACCCGTACTAATGGAAAGGTTAAAAGTGTGATAAAACTTTCTAAAGTTATTGTTGACTGTCAAATTTGTGAAGGAAATACTTAACTTTATTTTTGGGAACTTTAAAAAATGAGAATTTGATGAAGCTCCTAAAGACCTGACCAACTCGGGAAATGTTATTGGAATGTTTTATCCTTACTGTGGTTCTTATCTTGTATCCTATCAAATGTTAAAAGTTCTTAAAATTCACTCTCTTCGTGTTCTCTAGGTAAATTTAAACATTTAAATACACTAATAATAAAAAAAATTGCACCAATAATCTCAATCAAGTGCTTGTTTGACAACGTCTTCTTTGTATCTCTGGCGGAAGACTTCCTGGAGCATCTTTATTGTAATGCATTCATTAAATGCCAATATTATCTAACTGAATCACTGCATCAAAATTTGAACTACTTGCTTTGGTATCCATATGGTCTAAGGCGTTACTCTCGCAATAGACTGGCCTGCCAATAATAGGGAGATTGGGGTTTGAATCCTGATAGGGTGTACTGAGTATTTCCTAAATGGTTTTCCACTCTCCCACCATGCAAATATGGGTACACTTCCTCTAAATGTAACCTTTCCCATCCTCAACCTATTAGCATAATTAGTATATGCATTTATAACCTTAACAGATAGTAGAAAAAACTTTTGAATTAGGTTGAATATTTTATTGTTAATTCCAAAACTGGTGTATTTTATGGCTAGACACTTCAAAGTTCACCAACTATGTCGAGAACCCTTCCCAACATATTAATTAATGTGAAAACAAGTTTCATCACTGATTTTTTTTCGTGTATATTTTTGCACAGGAATGAAAATACTGTAGATCACCACTAATCTTTGTTTCGGAATGAACTGCTAATCTAGAGAACACATCAGTTTTCCAAACATATTAAAGACATATACAAAATATTTCAAAAGTGGTAGGCATTGTATTAATCCATACTATTAGCCTTTAACTTTTTAAAATACATACTTAATTTAAGGTGACCTGTTTCAGTGGCTGCATGGTCTAAGATGCTACTCTCGCAATAGACTATACTGTTGATGACGGGGAGATTGTGGTTCAATTTTGTTTGGTGTACTGAGGGTGGGTTTTGATTTCCCTAAATGGTTTCCCACTCCGTGCAATTGCGGATACACCTCTAAATTCAACCTTCCTCATCCCTGACCCATTAATGTAATTAGTACTTAAGCATATATCCCAAACAGGTAGTAATATGTGTCACTAAAATTATAACGTTAACACAAGTTATTCAGAAGAAGCAAATATAGTCAATATTTTTCATGAATGTAATATTACAACACAAATGCAAAATAATTTATTTTTTTATTTGCAGCTTTTGGAATCATTCTTACCAAGCATGATTGATGGTAACAATGGTCATATTGTTGCTCTGTCATCTGTAGCAGGACTTACTGGTGTTAAGAACCAAGCAGCCTTGTGTGCCTCCCAGTTTGCAGTACAAGGTTTAGTGGAGTCACTTTCTGAAGAACTCAGAGTAAACCGCTGTAATGGCATCCACATCACACTTGCACACATCTACCCTCTTGTTGTGAGCCATCAACTGACTAGTAAAACACCATTTAGGTAATACATCTCGACAATCAATTATGTATATCCCTCAATTGTAAATTACAATGGTTTAATATTGTTCCTATATTATTATTATATTTTTTAAGGTTTCATGTGTGTATGCGCGTGCATGCGTGTGTAATATTTAATGCATCGTTAAAAGTTATAAAAATGGCAGCAGTTTAACAAAAGGGTGTGTACCCATACTGTTAAGACCCATAGGATTACCTCTGCAATAGAAGTTCTTCTAGACAAGATACAACTATTTAGCTTGTAAGCCGATGCTGTAAAAAGAAACTAATTGGATTTTGTATCTAAGCAAGAAGTTATTGACTACCTTACAGGATTAATTTGTGATGACCGGCTTGATAGGTTCCTTATTAATATTTTTTTCAAAGAAACTGCTTCTCTGGAGATGCAGTATTTCACTACAAAATCCTTGCTCTCCTCTTTAGCAATGCAGACCTTGAGCAAAGTTTTTCTGTAAATAAAGAATGTCTGGTTGATAACCTACAGGAGGAAAGCCTTATTGCTCAACATGTTACTTATGATGCAAACACTGCAGCTGGAAGACTTTTAAATATGACAGTTTTAAAGAAGATGATTCATTGTGTGAGGAATGTGTTAGGAATAAGGAAATAAGCTCTTGAAAAGAAGGAAAAGGTTGAATTAGACTTAAACCAAAAAATAAAAATAGCATCAGATTAAATAAGGAAACTGGAAGTAAAAAGAACAGTTCTGCAGTATGCCAAGTCAGGCAGAAGTGTTAGAACATGAAATGCGAAAATTATATGTCATGTTGTGAGTTACCAAATTTGAGATGATAAATATTATGATACATCATCAGAGCAGTATGAGCATATATTGCCCTTCCTTTAGTCACTTCATAATGTTACACAGATTACATTAGTTAGCACTAAAATTATAGTAGTTGGTGACTAGTGTTTTACTGTTTATAATTTATTTTTAAAAATCCAGTATATATGAAAGGCTCTCAGAACCAAACAATCTTTATTTAAAATGTGTTAAATGATAAAAAGTTAGGGTTATGGGGTAGTCAAGAGTCTCATACTTTGTAATTTGCTCAAAATTAGCTTAAATTTACTTCTCCCCGGTGATGACAATACAGAAAGGAGAAAATCATAGAAATAAGAATTTTATAAAATTGGAATAAAATATAGATCTAAAGTGTACAGTTAATAACATTTTTTAACGCTTTTTGGTCATGAATATTTGTATATGGGTCATGAAAAATTAATGATACATGGCTTACATGATTTGGTAGACACCCTGTTAAAACAATAGTACAACCAAGCAAGTTAAGCTTTCTACCTTCCAGAGTAAGCTGAGAGTACATTTGAGAATGATGTAGTTTTCCCACCATTTTTAAATCTAAAATTAATTCTAGTTACTAGTTAATTAATTTATGACATCTCAAATGGAGTCCAATCGCAGGGAAGTTAAGGGAGGATAATTCCTCATTGTTTCAATTTATGATTGACAAATCTTAAAGATGTATTGTTTCAGTAAAAACAACAAATATAATTTTAAAAATGAAGGCCCCCACAAATGTATGTTTGTAAACATTATCATTTTTCTTTTGCATAGACTTTAGTTATCAGCTTATTTGAAATTTAATCAACTACAACTTCCTATTTCTTTCCATCATTCTTCTCCTCTTACTCGCACACTTTTTATTATCTGTCTCTCTCATATCTTTGTTGGCCTCCCTTGCAGTATTTTTACTACATACTTCATCTCCCTCATACTCTTAGACTCTTAGTATTTTTCTCCTTTTACATCCTCATACATGACCATGCATTCTCAGCCTTGCTTCCTCTACTGTCTCATGTCCTCCTTATACCCATAATTTTTTCCCTTAATAATGCACCAACACACACACACACACTCACTGAACAACCCATTTTATAGGCTTATTTTTATATTTCTTAAAAGGGGAAATATATTATGCTTTGACTATAATACAGGATATTAGTATTTTAATCTCCTATAAATTATGAAATATTATTTTAGTTTTGTTTCAGTAGTAAGCTGTACCTAAGAAAGGCAAGACGCTTAGTGCCCAAATATGAGATGCAAAGTGTAGAGATGGAATGGGAAAAGTTTAAGAACAGTTTGGTGGGAGCTGCAGATGAAATATGTGGAAATACAACTGATAAGAGGAAGTGAAAGACACCCTGTTGGAACGACAGGGTGAAGGAAGCAGTGAAGAAGAAAGAATAAAGCATTCATAAGGAGTTTTAAGAATAGGAATTAGAAACAGAGGACGAATATAAGAAGAAGAAAGAGTGAAGCAAGTGATAAAGAAGGCCAGGAAAGATTAGATGCTAAAATGGACAGAAATGCTGGAACGAGACATTGAAGGAAGGAAGTAAGAAGGTGTTACATAGCCAGATAGGAACCGAGAGGGAGAAAAAAGAATTTAGAATGATGGATGATAAAGGATCGTTGAAGACAGAGGAAGAAAAGGAATTATAGATGAGATAATTCTATATATTCAACCCGGAAGAAGAAAGGGATGAGAGTGAAACAGAGGGGCAGGAAGATATCAGAAGAGGATGAAACAAGGAAAAGCAACAAGTGTGACTGAACCGACTGTGAAACTGATAACATAGTGTGAAGTAGGTATACAATGGTTATACAGGGTGCTGAGAGCGATTCAAAAGAAGAACAAGGTACTGGAAAAGGGGAGTTATAATACCTATTTTCAAGAAAGATAGGAAGACGTCTACAATTATAGGGGGATAACACTGATGTGCCACTGTAAAAATATATATATGGAAAAAGGAGTTGTTATGAGTGAAAAGCATGGTAAAGGTAGGATAACAGCAAATGTGTTAATTAGGAGGGCAGAGTGCTACCAAATAAAAATTGAGTGGAGCAGGGGAGTGCCTTCTCACCACTACTATTCATAATGGTGATGGAAATGTTCATGAACAAAGTAGCAGGATAACTCGTGTAGGAATGCATTATAGCATGGTAGAATTATAGCAGTGTGAAGTGATGGTAATGGCATGGAAGAGTATAAGGCCTAATAAAAATATCAAGTTGGATAGAGTAGAGCTGAGAAAAGTACACAACAGCAAAAATCTTGGAAGCGTGATTGAAGCGAAAGGTGGAAGTGGAGAGAATCCAGGGAGAGTTGTTTTCTAGTTATGTAAGAGACCTGCTCTGGAGAAGAGAAGTGCTCTTGAAATTTAAAGAAATGTTATACAGGGCATAATTTGTACCCATTGTCACACATGTAGCAGAAACATTGACATTGAATGTAAGAGAAACTAGGAAAGTGGAGGCCATAGAATGCATTTTGTGAGGAGCATATTAGCTGTCATGAGGAGGAACAAGATTAGGATTGAACTTATCCGGGAAATAGTGGGGGTACATGAGATAGTAGAGTAAGCAAGACTTAGATGGTATGGGCATGTAATGAGGATGGATAAGGAGAATGCCTAAGGAAATTATGGAAATGAAGTATGTAGGAAAAAGACCGCAAGGGAAGCCAAGAAAGAGATGGGAGGAGCAGAAAACAGAAAGTGTGTGAGAGGATATAATGGAAGTAATTAAATGAGGAAGAGTGTTGAAAGGATAGAGGAAGATGTAAGCATTTTACTAAACTGCCTCGGCCACAGGCTGAAAACAGTTGATGATGAGTAAGTAAGTTGTGCTATATATTTAAAGAATGAGATATGGCATTTGATCAGCTTGGATTGTCTAATAATAAATCATAACAGTATTGATAATAGATATGGTTATAACTAAACCAGCAAATTATCTTCGGTGGCCGCACGGCTTAAGGCGTAATTCACGCAATAGAATAGACTACCAAAGACTGAAAGATCAGAGTTTGTTCCCAGTCGAGTATACTTAGTGTGATTTTTCTTTCTCCCTCCACGAAAATGCGGGTATATTTCCTTTAAGTTCAACCTTCCTAATCTCTAACATATTAGTATATGTAGTACATAAGTGTCTAACGCAAACGGGTGGTAAGATGTGGTGCTAGAAAAAAGAGTTGTCAAGGCTACCACAACTGTGGCACGATCACTCATTTTATTTGTTGAAATTTATTATTTCAGAATGTCAAGTTATGTTAATACAATTGATCCCAAGAATGCAGTAAGCCAAATAATTGTGGGAATGAGAAGAAACTATAGAGAAATAAGTGTACCTGGGTACTTGTTATATCTTCGAAATTTACTCAGGTAAATAATATTGGATAACCCTTCAGTTATGATTAAAATTAATAACTTATCTATAGTCTACATATTTGCAAAGCAGGTAGCGGGTAATAGTTTGTGTGGCTCAATGCTGGAGCATTAGTACACATCCTGGGTTTAATTCCCATAGCTAGGCTATTTTTCAATTAAATTATTGCAACTTTATGACCCCCATTTCTTTGTATTATTTGTATCTGTAAAAATGTGTTTATTTATTCTAAAGACAACTCTTGTCAATACAGAATCACTGTAGTTTCTAAATATATTCTATACACCTGTGCACTGCAATATAGAGAAGAAGAGTAATATTATACATTTTGTTTCAGAATACTACCACGCAAGGTGTCCATCATGTTCCGTGAATTGTTAGATGTGGGAGTAGATTTTTGATTAACAATGTGTGGGTATGCACTGGAAAAATGGAAATTAATGAATATACTAACTAAAACTCAAATCAAATTACTCACTATTAAAATAAAAGAAACCCAAATAAACCTGAACCAGTATATCTATAAAAACATGAATTTGCCTTAATGTGTTAATGTTAAGGTTTTTTAATCCTGGTAAAATATTAAAACCAAAAGTTAAGGTATTAATAGTATTTGAATAACTTGAAAGCAGCCAAACAAAAGTGTAATAATATTTGGCCAAGCTCAATTTGTATAATCTCAGAATAAACGGTTTATATAACTTTAATATCACATGTAAAAACTATCAACATTGTTGTATAACAAATATTTATCACTGGTTTAACAATGTGGTGGCCTAATGGCTAAATAATTTTATAATAATGGAAGTTGATAAGATAAAGAAAAGGTAAAAATAAACTGTAAATTTAATACAGAAAGCCCACTTAGGGGGAAAGAGGAAAAATATGGGAAGAATCTTCTCTAAAAGACAGAAGAAAGAAAGATGTTACAATTTTCCTCTTTCCTTAGGTAGGCTTTCTTCATTAAATTTACAATTACGGTATTAGTTTATTTTTTGCTTTTCTTAGTATTTATTATTTATCAGTTGTATAATAACAACAAATGCATAATGTATGTTTTTGTATACCTTAGTTATATAAAATATATCTTGGCGTTTTTAACATAAATGAAAACACTATTTTTAAGGAGTAAACCGCCATTACTTATAACAACACTTTTCAATCATATTTTAATGTATTTATAACATCACATCAATATTTGTTTAAGATTTTTTTCTTTTTAAGAGATCATATATTTTTTTAAATAAATTGTTTGGAAAATGTTTTCACTTATTTATAACTACCCTAACCTGTTAGTACATGCAGTAGTATCTCTCACTGTTAGTCTTGGCAGGTCTCATTTAAGCCAAGATCAACAAAAGTGGTGTTTGAGTGTGATTCTTTATATTGAGTAATATAAAACCATGTGTACCAATATTGAACTGAAGTTTATTCCACTAACACATTGTGTATTTGGTTCACTAATTATAAAAGTAGGTTTGATCAAGTTTGCCAACAAATCCTTTATCACAGTCAATTAAATAGTTTAACCCAACCTTTATTATTTTTTAAGAAAGTATCCGCCTGTACAATAAATTGTACAGGACTTGTGAAAATTAAACGGCATTTAGGTCACTGCTGTAGGTAGCTGTATCAAGTAGGTCCCGTATGATTCATGTGTCCAGGCTTAATTTTTAAAATCAACTAATTTGTAATATTTTCCCTCATCTATAAAAATATTCCTTTAAGAGTAATTGATATTAAAAAAATTTCTCTGTTAATAATATTGGCATACACCATGCTTTTATAGTTTTGTAACTTAATACCTTTTATTTATTGCTCGGTGAAAATTTTAGAATTGCTAACATGTTTATTAAAGCTGTCCAAAAAATGAACTTCTCTTTCTTTCAAGACTAGTGTTATCGCTCTTTTACATTTATATTAATAATATACTGTATGCTGAAAAATTTTCATCAAACTAATATTGCTCTGAAGAGCCTTAATTATGTATGCCAAAGTGATTTTCTAATGTAATCAAACGTTTGCGTTCCAAAAGCTAAAAATAAATACATAACTTTCACTAAGCTCAAACATTTGGTGGCCATTCAAAATTACTTTGAAATTTTCACTGAAAAAAAATACATCTCTTAGACAGCAGGGCCACCCAGATTATTTCATAAACTTAGGGTAGTGGAATTTTGGGAACCATTTTTGAGGAAAATAGTTAATTTATGTACTTTCCCAATTATTTTTACTAACCCATTTAATGTTAAAATGTTAAACTAATTATTAAGCTTCATTTTCTTAAAAATGTTTACCAATTTTGTGAAATCGGTAAGGAAATTAAAACATTGCCTGTTATGCACTTATGTTGGGAGTGCAACAAGATTTTCTGCTGCGAAATAAATGTTTGGGCGATTGGGAAGCAGGGATCTTGGGTAAACTGCTCCATTTTCCCCTTCAACGCTCCCTCACTCCTCTGGGTGGCATTGATTCAAAGTTCTAGTAAATCGCAAAAATAGGTCTAACTTTTGCAGCATAGTGGTATGTGGAAGTCATTTGACAATTACTACCATCTATAGTAGAACTAGTAATCATTTTGTCTTAAATTTTAGTAAGAAATGTCACCCAGTTTCGGATGTGACCTGAATTTTGAATGAAATCTTGTATGCTAAATTACAATCAGGTCCACTTTTGAGAATACTTGATTCAAACAAAGAAAATATGAATACATTAGAACCTCGTTTATCTAGCTTTCATTGATCTGGATTTATTGACAAGACTGAAATTTCGCTCAAAAAATAAATTATTATTATTATTATTATTACTAGCACCGCGTCTTACTACCCGTTCGGGTTATACGCACTTACGCTAATGTGCTATGGTAGGCTGAATTTGAGATGAAATGAAGGACCTACAGTTTAACGAGGAATCCGAACCACAGTGGAGACCTGGCATTCCTCACATTCACAAGATGTCTTGTCAGAGGTGAAGGAAGGGTTAAGTAATCAGATAAATCTTTGCCGGGACCGAGGATTGAACCCCGGCCGCCAGCATAGAAGTCTGACACCTTACCCCTAGACCGCCAGGTCACCAAAAAAGAAATTCAAAGTGGGTACAACAATAACATTATTTTATGAATGAATAGTGGTTGTAACATATTTCAAGTGTTTTCTAATTTGTTATTGTGAAAATAGATGGTTGAGTTGTAATATATACTGTTTTAATACAATTTTCCTATAATATCCGGATTTTCGTTAATTTTGATTACACTTGGTCCCAGTTAGCCCGGATAAACGAGGATCCACTGTACCCTTAAATATTTCATGTTTATGTTAAAAAAAACTGTTGTAGGTGGGCTTTTATTTAACTAGAAGGGCCTGTTTGATGAACCAATGGTTTCGAGGTGATTATGTATGTTTAAACATGAATGGGGATTTATTATATGTTTGGATAGTGGTTTATACACATATTACACTGGAATATTAATCAACAAATGGTTTTAATATATTTTGCTCCAAATACTTCACACGAGTTACAACTCCAAAAAATATATTTATAACACAAAATCAATACATAGTCATGAAGGAATTCTTATAAAATCGTATGGTTAATTTTAGTTTAAAAAGCAACATACAGTTACTCAAAAACATATATATAGTAACTGTATGTTGCTGTTATCAACTATTACAAAAAATATATTTATAACACAAAATCAAAATAGCCATGAAGGAATTCTTATAAAATTGTATAGTTTAGCTGAGTTGATAACAAAACATACAGTAACTATATATATGTTATTGGTCCTGCTGTAAAAACATGTGTCCCTTTATTTTAAAAAATTCACAGAAACTGTGTATGTGTTGAAACAAATAGTAGAGCAAAGTATTTTATTTTTTACCATTGAAATGGCCAATTTACTATATAATTAAATATCAAATAATCTTGCAGCTCTATTAAAACGACGATAAAACATTTTATTTACATTCTTTATATCAATATAAGCCACACAATTGATCTAATAGTATTTCTTGATATCTGTGTAAGTGATATGGTATTAGATAACATTAATTTTAAATTTACGAAATGATAGTGACAGTAAAATTGAATATTGACATAAGCATTTAGATTTAAAATGTGGAATACTTGTAGTTGTATTGTAAAACTTAAAAGAATATAAGAAAATGTATATTAATTTGTAAGCAAAACTTAAAATTTATGCGATTCTTTCTTTGCCTGAACCCTATTATTAAGGTTAGCTAGAATTTTTAAATTGGGTATAATTTAATAAAACACGTTACATAGGTTTCCTTGTGTTCACATTCTTGGTGAACTGACATTTAAAATTTTAAAAATGGTATCAAGAAGATCCTCAGTCATAGCATTCAAATTTAATAACCTACTATATAAGTGTTCAAATGTGATATGTCATCATTCATAGCAAAACTAAACATTTAATTCAAATGTTACCAGTGCTATTACAAAAACAAAAATGTTAAGAGATTATACAGCTAAACACCAAGAATTCCATTCCAGACCACTAAGCCAATATGAAACCTAAAAATCTAAAATCAAAATCCATTGTTTTATTTTTTTTAAATGTAAGTTTCCTGAAATATTGAAATGGATAAATTTTAAAATTAACTCTTACCTCATAGGTGATTATATTTAGAAAAAAATTGATACCAACAAAGATGTATTTGATAAGTTAAATTTTGAGATAAAATGGAATGGTGATAAATGAAAAGCCATCAATATATTTAACGCCTTGTGACTCAGTGAATTCTGAACTAGTAACCACTAAATTTCATCATCAACAAATACATCTTCAAAAGATTTTCAATGATTTATATTATTTCCATCAGTAGGCCTATAACCACCACTTAATAACATTGTACAATTTCAGTCTCAACATCACTTTTAGAGTAAAGAGACATATGATCCTCATTACTCCATTCCAATTATCTATCATGAAACAAAATACTTATGTCAACAAATCATCACTTTTTTTTTGTCTTACAGTTTGTGACATATTTCATATAAGTTATCAAATAGAAAATAACTAAATGCATTACATGTAGACTACAATTAGCACCCAAATGGAATGTGGATAAAAACTATCGCCAAAAAATAATTCTACAAAGTAAGAAGACATTTTTTATTTATGTAAGTCGTTTGTTATAAAATTACAGACAAAGAGCGCAGTACTGGTAACAAAGCTACTTTAGTATTGATACCCAACCTTCAAGTAAAACCTGTGGACTATAGTTGATTGCCTCAATTATAAGTTACTAAAACATGGGCAATCATAAAAATATGCATCATTTATATTAACAATGTATGACTATGAACTAGGCATATGTAAAAATTGCAATTTCATTTCAGGAAATTTACGAGGAATTTATATTTTCTTGTGGGAACAGTATGGTACATAATTTTTTTAATAATACTTAGCACCGCAATTTACTGCCCGTTCGGGTTATACATTGTTTTAATATTTACTATAATTTGAATTTTTTTAAATATAAAATATTAACTAGAACATTAGAAAACTCGAGTAAATTTAGTTCACTCAAGACCATAGCACCATTTGGACACCAACAAACATAAAATAATTTATAATATAATTTTCAATCTTTAGTAAACTTATAACATAATTCTTATGTTAAGTCCAATTAACTCATCGCAGCGTTAAAATTATGGTTTGATGTGAGTGAAATTTTACCCGATTCAGTCACTTGAATTTTTTTTTTAAGTTATTTGTTTCATTCACAACAAAACAAAATTATATCCTTCAAACAGATTGTGAATAACCTAAGTTGGTTAGTAAAACATAATGCAGTTCAAAACAAATGTTTTCAATATGTGTTGTTAGATATATTAGCAATTTGCAAATATAATTTATTAAATTAATACTTCCAAGCAGAATTTTTGGATTATCTGATTTCCCAGATATTCCAAGTTTGAGGAGCCCTTAAAGGACTATAGTAAACATAAAATATCTAGTATTAATTATATTGTTCTGTTATATGAAGAATATCTGCTTCATTTCGAAATACAGCTCCAAAATATTGAGCAAAGACACGGCTAATATATTGATCTCTGACCAAAGGCCATATTCCTTCCAGGAATCCGATATGACCACCTCTGGCTGTCATCATAATGGCCACAAATTTAGAGATTCTTGCTGCTTCCAATGGAACAGCTGAAAGAGAAAACAAAAACATGTGATCAGTTAATTAGATGTAATGAAATGCAAACAAATTTATAAAGAATTAGTTTAAAACTTTTTTTGTGCCTTTGTTCTTATAGTGCCTTGAATTAACAATTCTGTAGACTATGCATGTTCCACATATCACAATGTCAAACAATATTGTTTTTCTTTTAGACCTTTTTTTAGCATTGCAGTTTATTGCTTATTCAAGTTATACATGCATGTGTGCTAATTACCCCACTAAGCTAGGTTGGAGGCAAGGTGAATTCAGAGGAAGTGTACCCATATTTCCGTGGAGGAAGAATGGAAAACCATTTAGCAAAAAACACCCTTACTACACTTGACTGGGATTCGAACTCTGACTACCCTGTCATTGGCAGTGTAGCCTAACACAAGAGTTGATGCCTTAGACCATTCATACACTGAAACAGATTTTGAACCGCAATTATTCTTATTCTTAGATGTGCCTGCATGTTGTAAAGTACTTTATAACCACTTATAATTTTTTTTCTCTTGTTCACCTGATCTGATATATTAGATTGAAATGAACACATTTTCATCGATATAACTTCAAAGTAGCAACAAGCATTGAAAAGAATTATGTCATGATCATAGCAATCAAGGTGTTGAGAAAATGGTGAGTTTTAGAATGTTGGCTAGTAGTATTTAATTGGGAAACTAGGTATAGAAAGTAAAACGTATGGTGTTAGACCAGTTTTCGATTTACTTTTTTAACAGATATTCCTAAAAGTATATACACATAAAATATATATATTTACATGTCTGAACTATTTACTAATTTATTGTAATATAATCCACGGTGTTTAAATTCCAATATTGAATTGTTTACTTCCATAACAATTACTAAGAGTGGCCAAAGCATTCTCTAATTTAGTTATATTATGTTTAAGTAATTTTTTTTGGTAAACATTGCATTTTACTTCAGGCTAAATACACATATGATAACTACTCTAATGGGGTAGGGTTGAGAAAGCAAGCATTTTAGAAGTAATCTACCCCAATATGCATAAAAGGAGAGTGGGAAACCATTTATGAAAAACCACCGATGACCTGACAGGGATTCAGACCTTGGTCTTCCCGTCATCAGCAGGTCAATCTAACAGGAGAGTGACGCCTTAAGCTGTTCAGCCACTGAAGCGGGTATATAAATCAATTAAAAATGTTCTTCAAATCCGCAAACAGATATGAACACGGAGATAATTTATTGTAAGCTATAGAATATATTTGTGCTCGAGTTGTTTGTATCCTTAAATGTATCATAAGATGATTCTCACCATCGAAGGGTTGAAATGGGTCGTCAGCTGCATTGAGGCATAAAAGTGGGATCTTTATTAGATGCAGCTTCTCATGCATTGTGGCTTGGGTATAGTAGTCATCTATATCTTTGAAGCCAAACTGTTTCACAGTGAATGTTGCATCAAACTCTCGTATTGTACGGCTCTGCAAATTTAATTTATCATCAAGTATTGTTAAATGATAGAATATGAGGAAAATGGTAGAGCACAAATAAAAGTAAAAATACTTAACAAATATTTACACATACTTCAATAATTCGATGCTATTATAGCATCTTCCTCAGGAAGTAATAGTAATTAGACACAACAGGATGTTGTCTTCAGTAATTCCAACTTGATTGGTATGGATGAAAACATCATGGTTCATGGCCTGGCTGCAGTGGAACATTTTTTTCAACAAGCCTCCAATCAATAGCACACCTACATCATCATTTATTCTGGATCTCACTAAATTTACACTAAAAAAGAACAACTTTCAATTCATGGATCAGAATTCATTCAAACCACAGGCACAGCAATGGGTACAAGGATAGCACCTTCGTGTGCCAATCTCTTCGTTGTCAAACTGGAAAAAACATTTTTTGACCAGCCAAATCAATAAACCAATTTTCTGGATTCGCTTATCGATGGAATATTCATGTTGTAAACAACTTGCCAAGACAATTTAACCTTATTTTTAAACAACCTAAACTCCTTTTCAGCTCTGAAGTTCGCCTCAAATCAATCCCATGACCAGGCAACATTTCTTGATGTGGACATTAGGCTGTCAGATGGCCACTTCAAAACCTCGGTACATCTTAAAACCCATAATAGACAACAATCTCTTCAACAATATCTGCATTTTGATAGCTGCCATCCATTCAACACTGATAGATCTATCCCATACAGTCTCGCCATATGGGCTCACCGCATCTCCTCCGATCCAAAAAGTCTTCAAAACCACCTTGAAAACCTTCAAGAAGGATTTGCAGAGAGAGATGATACCCTAAACCTCTCATTAATAACCTACTTCAACTAGCTGAACCTCCACAATCACTCAATCCTGAAAAAGCAGATACTATACCTATAGTGACTAAGTACTACCAAAGCATACAAAAGATAAACAAAATATTAGCATAAGGTTTTCGCATATTGGAAGCATCCAGCCGTACCAATAATATTCTGAAAGAAAAAAAAACAGTCCTTGTGTATAAACAGCTTTCATCACTTAGAAATCTTCTGGTACACCCTAAACTCAAAAGTGAAACTGACCCAACCTTCATTCAACCACAACAAGGTTCTCAGCCCTGTAACAAAACAGCTTGCAAAACCTGCCAAATACATCATCCAGCTGCCACTTTCTTTAGCAACATCACCAACTCCATCCATACCATCAAAGGCAGTCACACATGTGAGCTCAGTAACCTAATTTACCAACTAGAATGCCAACAATGTACT
Organism: Timema californicum; assembly: GCA_902141385.1. Lineage (NCBI taxonomy): Eukaryota > Metazoa > Arthropoda > Insecta > Phasmatodea > Timematidae > Timema > Timema californicum. Next base: position 53,399 of record CABFOW010000890.1, on the reverse strand, counting down.
GCAAAATATGTTGGCCTCACCACTGAAACTCTCCGTAGAGGAATTAATGGACACCGCCATGACACAAAAATCAAGAATCCAGAAAAACCAGTTTCAGCACATTCCTCCACTCATAACCTCTATTTTTGAGGATTGCTACACTGTCAAGGTGTTAAAATCATTTAACAAGACACAATGTAATATGTCTCAGTTAAGAAAATGGGAACTGGCACATTATTGGATCACAAAGTTTAGAAAACCACCAAACCTAAATATTCGCTAATTTCTGCTTAGTCTAATTACTACTACTTCCTGAGGAAGATGTTATAATAGCATCGAAATATTGAAGTGCGTGTAAACATATGTTAGTGTTTTTACTTTTATTTGTAAATACATATTATCAAGTATTGTTAATTAAACTTATTTTGTTATAAATTGTGGGTTTTTTTCAACATTCAACATTTTAGTATAAATTGTCTTATAGTAAAATTTAAATGGCTAAGTCATTGTATTTGTTTTACATGAATTTTCTTAAATTTCGAAAGTGATAAATGAGGAACAGTAAAAAAATTGTGAAAATATCATATATTGTTTAAAATATTTTATCCAAATGTACAGACCCAAAATTTGATTACAGAAACTTGTCTAATAATTTGTATACTTTGTTTACATTGAAAAGAGAGAAGCCTTACCTTGACAAACTACACTATAGATTAAGATTTGGATGGACATCTCAAAGTTTTGCAAATCTCTCCTACAAGTAGTACTATGTATTATCACCTAACTAGAGGTGCGCTACTGTAGCTATGGCAGTCACCAAACAGACCCCTCTCAATCCTTCTAGACTTCCTCCCTTTCAGTGTCATTACATTCCACAGTTAATCCCCTAATTCTTTCAATTTTGTTATTTGCTACACAACAAAAAACAAGCTGTCCAAGCTCCAAGGTGTGATGCCGAGTTTTGAGCCGCAATCTAGGTGTTTTATAGAATGATGTCCAAAGTCAAAGCACAAGGGCTCGAATCCCTGTCAAAGTACAATTTTTCTTAGTTACCTTAGGAAATTATTATTTACAGTCAATTGTGACATTTTTATTTAGTTTATCTATTATTTTAGAAATATATATAAATATATTTTCTTTCTATATTTAAAAAAATATAGCCATTTGTTTTTGTTTTTTCAGTGACATAGTTTTTATAGTCGCTATTGCGCAAACTATTTAAATACATGGTTAAAGGAGGTTAGAATTAAAATAAGTCCACCACAGTTTATTTGTACAGAAGATAGCAAAAATAAAGCGAAAACCACACTTTGTTCTAGATGATAGGCTGTTAAAAAAAATTGGCAATCTCTTAAAAAAAAATTAATGAGTCAGAAAACAATGGCCAAAGTTTGTAAAAAATTGTCATGTTTTAAATGTTATTTCAATTTAATAGAATGTACACACAGTACGCCTACTTTACTTTACAAATAGGCCCCATTGTAAACTTTTTATGAACACCATACCAACAAGAACATTGTATTCTAAGATCTAAAAACAAAAATCTGAATTAAATAAAACTCGGTAAACCAAGTTTCCATTTAAAATCATTAATTTATTACTATAATATGATTATAAACCATCTAGAACTAAGTTTTTCTTTTATTCAGCACAAAGGTTATTAACAGCTTAATCTGATTGGATAGAGATGAGGAAGGTAGCTAAGAGGAAGTGAACCCGCATTTGTATGGAGTGAAAATGGGAAAACCAACTTCAGTTCATGCAGATGAAATTAGAACCTTGGACTCCCCATAAAACCTGATCAAACCAGCAGCAATAAACGACTAGAACACCGCTATGGGTAACTAAGGTTTGTAAACAAATATTTACTTTTTCTAAACACCTCGGAGCGAGAATATTGTGATCGTCAAAAATTCAAAATCGATATTTTGATAAGGTCCCGTAGTACTATTAAAGATACAAAAAAAAATTAATGTAGTTTTATAAAAACAATAAGATCTAAGCTATAAACAAATATATCTATGTTTTAATACAGGCGTTTGAAAAATAATTTGATTCTTATGCTCTTTAGTTAACGAAGATGTTTCTCTTTTCTCACATTATGGGAACAGTTTCATAATGCCATAGAGTAATTAAAAATGTAAATTATTTCATTTATGATTTTTGGTGTAGTGTTTCTACAACAATGTGTATACCTATTATTTGTTACACAAATTTTACAAGTTTTTAGTAAATGTCTATTTCAAGATAAAAGCGAAAGAAAGTCTGTGCGGTGCACAGTACCGTTTATTTTTATTACTAGAATACAAGCTTGTCTTTACCTCTATGGATTTTGGATCTATAATTTCTAAGACACTTTCATTATCATTATTATTATTATTATTATTGGAGTTTACCAATGACACAACTAGACGTTATGTAACATCATTAAAATTATTTTACTCATGTTAATGTGTACAACAAGATCAATAACTTCTGTACCTTTTTTTTAACAACCTGTATAATATAATACACTTGTGTGTCTTTTTTTTTTAAATGAAGCCTTAAACTAAAATAATGTGATATTTTCAGGGGACAGAAATATTAGCTTTGACACACATACCAGCCCTCCCCTAAAGTAAATTTCTGGATGCACCAATGAATCTTAATATCTCCAAAATGCATCCTGCTATAAGTATGAAAGGGTCTTGTATGTCTATAAAATATGAATAAAACCATTTAGAGAAAGCATTTTCACCTCTCTCTTCTTACAAAACCATTGCTGTACAAATAGGTTATGTCTAATCAAATTATTTATAATCTAAACAGAATCAAGCCTACCCTATAAAAAAACTTTTAACATAGATCATGCAAATACATCACAGGGAACATTTTCAATAGATCAGGTTTGGAGGTGACAGACAATTAGTGTCAAGTCAATGGTTTTACCTGAACAAGATATAAATGGGTTGGTGGAAGGGGGAATAGTGGGACTTACAAAAAATATAGTAATATAGATAATGCCAATTAGTGGTTGGAGAAGAAAGGGAAAGGTGCTTCTGATGACAAACCCCTCTACCAGGAAACTGCTGAACTTTTTCAACAGTTAATACATGATTTAATTTGAAAATACCGGATTTTGTAAAAGATATTGTATCATAAATATTTGCCATATATGATATAACATTAGCTTATTGTCTATAATAATATGACAACTTCAAAACTATATTCTTGTATTTCATGTTTTATTTAATTTTAATTTAATTGAAATTAAATCTTATTGTAAAAAAGTAAATATTAACTTGTAACTTTTTTATTAATATAGTTCATTTTAAATTTACAAGTTAAATAGTATAAAAAACACATGTTATTATGCATAGTTTCAGAGAAATAGGCTGTACAACATTATCGTTCTTATATACTAGGTGTCCATCCAAATCTTATCCTATAATAAAGGGCCATAGTGCATGCAATTCGTCAAAGTAATATTGGTAATATAGGTAAATGGAAGTGTAGATATTAGATTGAATGTATCACTCCAAAAAAATGTTTTAATTGTTTGGATGACACCTACCTTTAAAAGTAGTATTTGTATTTAGTAGTTAATTTTTTTGTTATATTATTTAAACTAGGATATTAAAAAAATATTTAGAATAACTTGTAATCTAATTTTACCCATTTCTTAAAAATTTCTGTTTGTATTGCAAATGTTCTTGATTTTTTTAAAATTTTATTTTGGTCCTCTGGCTTTTCCACATCTTACATGTTAAAACTGTATGACAAAATTGTTATTGAAAATTGTAATGTATAGTGTAAGATGAAAGTTTTATTCTGAATTTGAACCCTTTGTGAATATTATTTAAATTGACCTGATATTAATTGGAATATATTCCTTTTAACAAAGTTTTCTTAAGTTTCTTCTACAACTTAAAAAAAATCAACAATGAACATGAAGAGAGACAAATCTTATTTTAGGTAAAATTGCGGTTAATGTCATTTTAAATTAAGTTAACATGGTGAAATATAAATTAAAAGCAAATATAATAGAAAAAAATGTGGATATTCTTTTTCCATTAATATTTATACAAAAACAAATTTACCTTCTTAACTTGATCATAATCCCACGGTCCTGAAGCAAAAGATTGTTTTAACCTAGAAAAAAAATAGAAGTGACTATAACCATATTCCAACTATAAATGCTGGGCTATTTAATCCATTAAGATACTTCGTACTTCATTGCATAAAGCCCTCACGAGTCAAAGGTAGCTGTGTTGTCTAAGAGCTTGCAAACTTAATTGATCGCTCATATGTAGCTGACAATTTCCTCAAGTCCATTACCGATTTTATCTTAAAATATGAGTGAAGAATGACCCTAATGATTGGCATAGTAAGTCAAATGTCCCGGGCTCAATTCCCATGTTTAGGTGTCATTTTTCAATTTAAAGAATCTGAGAAAAAAAGTTAATTATGGAGTTTTATTTTAATGTAAGTTAATAATTAAAGTATTCAAACTTAAAAATTTATTTTATTTTATTTACCTAAATATTTTAACTATTATGTTTTGGTAATAGCTTACCCAGCTTACTCTGTATTTATTATTTATGTAGCACTCAGCATATAAATATACTTACCTTTCCAAAATTTTAAATAGTTCACGAACTAAGTGTTTATTTAGTAAAAGATTGAATATTGGTTTCTCAATACTTTCAGTTCCTTTAAATACATTCCAAGGAACTGAGATAAGCATAGCTGCGGTGAGGAATTTCCTAGTGGCAATTTGTTTGGATGCCAAATAATTTCCAAGAATCAACCTGAAATATTTTTTTAATAAATCACAATTATTTCACCAGGGATTTTAAGGGATGCTAGTAGCAAACTCAAATACTAGTTAATGGCAAACTTCACTCTAATAAAATGTAAACCTTGAGGGAAAAAAATAGCACATGTGTCGGACACAAATTAATTAAGTAAATAATCATAACATACTAGTTATTAGGTATAGTATGTTAAAATAGATAAAAGAGCACTCAAAGTTACCATAAGTTTTATTTTGTTGGCATGTCTCACAACCGGTTTAGGTTAAACGCATATGAGCTAGTTAAGCTAATATGTTAAGGATGAGGAAGGTTGAATGCTAGTATTTACCTTTACAATTACTGTGTACCAGAGACTAGCTTTTAAAAAAGAATCCAGCTGATAGAAAAGATTGTTGAGATAGTAAATAAAACATGCGCCCCTTTGGAGAGGACAGTAACAATAGTTAGAGAATAAAGGTAATGCCAAAAATATCATTATGACTTCTACTCATACTAATAATAATAAAATGAGCATGAATATGCACAACAACCTACCCTCCCATTGAAATACCAATAGCACCAATTTTTACGTTTGGATTTCTAGAGTGCACGTGTTTTATAACCTCTTCCAAATCTTCACTGTTGGCAGCACAGTAGATTCTTGGAGTCTGCAACAATAACAACAGATTTTGTATGTTCGCATGTACGCAACTATATGTGTAGAAATAATTCATATATAACTCCATTTTTATAATTAGATGGTATACTTCAGTGTCACCCAAACATTTACATGTTGTATACCTCTTTAAAAAACATGGCCCAACCATGTCTCGTTTTAGGCCCTATATGCACTGTCGACTAGACTTTACTGAGTTGGGTGCCAGGAAACCAAGAAACGTGAAATCAAACTGGGCAAGTCGTCGATATCGCAGTGCTCGTCAACTAATTTCATACATCTGATCTCCACCAAATTTGTGTGCAGACTTAACAAGCACATTTGAATCAAGCAACCAATTGGTCATCGCAACTAGCTAGTCTCCTACATGTCACTCATGTTTTTGTGGCTGCCAGCAACCACATGCACTTATGTTCCATTGGTCCTAGTGATTGCCTAAGACCTGGTTGGCATTGACTGGTCAACAGTGCATACAAAGCCTTAGGCTCTTAAAAAAAGGGCAAACAAAAATGTTCTATCTTATAAAGTATAAGCGATCGCCATAGATTTTTAAATAATTTTAGAGTTATGTCAAAGCTAACCATGATAGCCAGAATGGTTTGTAATCCTTGAGCTTAGATCAAAATTTGTGTTGATTTGTTTGTTAGACCTAATATTACCAAAATGTAATTTATGATTAATAAAACTCAATAGTAGAGCGGGTACCTTCTAAAATTCTTCAAGTACCCCTGGGGGTACACCTACCAGTATGAGAAACACTGCTTTTAGACCATTCTAGTCAACCTTTATGTCAAGATAGGAGGGACATATGGATATTATAAATAGGAAAGCAAAGTACTATAAATTTTTGTCTACCAAATCAAAATAGGGGAGAAGTTTGGGACATGTTTTTATCACTAGAACATGTTTAGAAAAGATTTTAATCCCAAAGTTTACTAAATTCGCAGATGGTAACATCCCCATAGTGCTACAATTTACAAGGCTGTTGTTAAATTTGGTATGATAAAAAGTTATTTTATTTTATCATTGACTAAAAAACATAAAAATAGTCAACAGACTGTTGGCGTATAACCTGAACAGGTAGTAAGATGTGATGCTAAAAAATAAATAACAAATTGCTGAGATTTTTTTACTTTGCGAGGTGATAACCTAACAGAACTTAAGCCAAACAGACTTTATTTCTTTTTCATTCAAGCATTATCCTTATTCAGATAAGTGTTTCCCCTTCATTATGATTATTTAATTGACTAATTTGATTAAAACTTAAATCAAGATTCAGGCCCTCCACCAAGGCATGTTTAGTTTATATTATTGTATTTTTCTTTGGTGCATCATCTCAGACAAGGTTCCAAATAATATTTTCAAACAGAACCAAAATATTTTACTGGTAATACCAGAGGGAGAGTTGGGATGTTTCTATTTTAGTTATAATATTAAAACCAAAAAGTAAAAAATAAATTGTTTATTTTGAAATATTTTTAAATAACTATACAAAGTTGCAAAACATAAAAAAAAACTTATAGTGACTTTGACCAAAAATCAATCATTCATCCATACATGCATAGTTAGTAAAAAAAAAGTTACATAAATGTTTTGTTTCTGTTGCCCTTATTACCTGAAACAGGGATGCTCACATTTTAAATTATGTCTAGTATTCATGTTTGATACTTTAAAAGAGCATGATAAATAGAAATATCAAAACTGCCGTACTTCTAAAATGCGTGTGATGAAATGACAAAATAAAGTTAAAAACATTATATGAAAATTTTGACAAATATTAGAGATAGGTGGTGGATCATCTGATTTTGATAAAACTAAGGACCAATAAGTCCTTCCAAAGCCCACATTTGAGAATATATTCTGTTGGGCAAAATTGTGAAATTTCATTACAAAAATTTGCAAAAATAAGAACAGTGAATCAAGGATTTCAAATGACATAAAATATACTACTTTTGAACAAAAGTACTAAAAAAAATAATTCCATCGATATTATTTCCTTGCTGTTGACTGAATTGCTGCAGGTTTAGGACCGTTTAATGCCGAGAAAGAATATGAAGGCATTTCAATATAGTCAGAAGCAATTTTTTAATAGAGGCTGACCTTTAATATTAGTCCTCCAAGACCTCTATTGTTAAAGACAACAATCCTGATTCCAATCTGATTGGCCGCCAGTGTCAGACACTTAACGTATTCAGCTTGGCTAGCCCCTGTCAAGCCCGGGAGGATGATAATGACAGGAGCGTCAGAGGAACAATTATCTTCCAGCCAGTCCAGTCCTACTTCCCCTCCATCACTCAGACGCAGAATCTCACTATCACAAAAAATACAATTTGCAACTTCCAAATAATGCTGATTACACACAATTATTAACACTGCTTTTAAAACTTGTGGCTAAATCAAGCATTTCATTTAAATTTGATATGATGTATTAATTAGATGTAAATACAGAGCTAATGTGTTTAGCACATATGATCTCTGTTAATTATAAATTTCTACTACTATTCACATTTAACAAAACTGTAGTAAAAAGTTGGCAAATACAAAAAAAAATTAATTAAGAAAATTACAAAAAATTAATTTTTTGAACATGGAGTAGCGATATATAACGTCATTCTTGACGATATAACCTTTAATAGAAAATTATTAAGTTGTACCATGACAAATTTAATTTAATTGTTTATATTGTTTGATACAAAGCAAAAACCAAAATGTTAGCCAACTAGCAAGAAAAACTTAATTCATAAATAATAACTAATTACAGTAATGCTAAATAACTTAATCACATTGCAGTCAGGATTTGTACAATGCAGGAACAGTTATTATAATGAACTGAGTATTACATTAACAAGCAGGAAACTGGGATTTATTGTAAAGCAATTACTAAATACGATTTTTACAAATAAAGGTGTAAATATAATAGGTAGTGTCATGCAAAAGAAAGGCATAATGTTTTATAGGACTAGAGATAACAAGGGCATAACAGTTTCGACAAATAGCCAACATTACTACTATGTGTTTCCAAAAGCTAGGAAATAAAGATGCACTATATTATTAGCTATAATCAATATAGGCCTAGTTGATCAACAATTATAGTAAATTGCATATTGCTACATTTCAGCTTGAGCACAAAAACACAACTGTGACAGACAGAACTAAACTCATATCAACTCCTTAGATATACATCAAGTTAAATTCTATATATTTGTAGATTGGGTGCTAGAATTTATATTCCAATATCAACTAATTGTATTAGAGGTATGAGGAATTCCAACTATAGTTTAGTTAGTGCAGAAAGGAATATTAGTTGTATGCTTGGAAATTAAATAATATATGACCATCTGTGGTTTATTAATGCACCAAAGAGAAGGAAGACCTAAAAATTGATAAGCAAATCACTACTTCAAGTTTGAAACAAGTGTCAACCTCCTAGGCAAAACTATCTAATGATCTCTGGTCACTTATTTTCCTTCGACTAATACAATGTGAATTTTCTGTAGATTTTCATAATGATGGGACTTTAGAAATGATATTCATGAGATAATCTATTATCAGGGACACTATGCCAGACCCCTGTTTTATAGATGTACAGAAATTATTTAAACAACACTTGTTTCTTTGTGTTAATGTTTGTAATAATAATAATAATAATAATAATAATAATAATAATAATAATGTTAATCTTAAAATACAGTTTGTGATACTCATATTACTCATCTTAATAGGTTCTGACATTATCAAAACATTAAATTACAGTTATTAGTGTGATGAAAACCAAAGTTCTTTCCGATAAAAGCGATGGATATGACTATGAAGGCCTGGTAAGACTGTTTTAGTATATGTCTAACATAATTAAATGGTTCTTTTAAGGTGGGAGTGTAGGGGACATAAAAAAGGTCAATGTTTTTCAGTTTTTATACAAAAACATTTTTTTGGTCAAAAGAAATCATACATTTCTCTGGGAGAAACAGTTTAATTACCTCCACATGGTGATATCAAAAAGTTATTGAATATCTGTCAAGAGTGTCTAGTAATTTAATGACAACTTTTTCTCTTCATTAAAAAAGTTTTGTCATCTAATGCCTCTATAATCATGACTAGAGCCCCGTAAAAATTGTGAGACGCAATAAAGTGAAAAGTGCCAAACAAAGATGGAATCAAGTACTTTTTCCTTTGATAGTTTTTAGATATAATTTACAATGTTTTTGAAAAGTGAAATAAAACGAAATTGTCTTGTTACACAAAATCTTCCTGTAAAACGAAATAACACCGCTTTTACAAAAAAAAACTTTAAATAAACACAAAATTAATAAGAAATTTTGACCATTATGCAATTTGATTAGTATTTTTCTGCAGTGTGAGCTAACTTTAGGCTACAAAATTGTGAAATATGCAGACAAACTTGATAAAGAATTTTAAATCAAATATATTAAAAAGTTTCAATAATAAATTTTAACATTGTATACATGTCTCAATATGTAAATAATACTTAAACACCTCAGATAACATGTAATTTTGAATAAACACAAAATAACCCCGAAAAGTGAGATTTAAAAAACAAAATTTAAAAATAAAACCATTTTTACGGGGCTCTACTCATGACAGATAGTCAACAACTGATGATATCAACATGTGAAGAGAATTAAACACAATGTTTGTAATGAAGCACTATTTTATTTATTCTGTCTGAAAAAATGTTTTGATATGAAAATAAAATAAAACTTTTCTTGCACCCCCTTCACTCCCACCTTAATCAAGTCTGAACTGAATCCTTCATTGTTATTTTTACAAGACATAAAATATTTTTAAAACAATATTATTTGTAGAGTATTTTTAAAGAATTTATTAAATGAGAGTGTACCACATCATCACTGATGTAAACACATCACTATCATAAAATAATGTCACTATATGCCTCCACCATTTCACCTCATGCTTATATATTTGTCTGGAAGCCAACAAATTCAAAGAGGATGAGTCCACAAGCTTTAACCTTAATGATACTATATAGTTACTTGTTTGTATAATTGAGGTATGTTGTAGAATGCCACAATTACACTTAAATATGAAAAAACTCAAGTAATAAAGCATTTTATATTGTCAATGGATACGCTTTAATCACATGATACACTTATTTCTAGGGCTTTTTTCTACTGTACAACAATGCATAAAGGGGAAATGTGTTTGTATGAGTTAACTATCAGTTCAGTAAGTAAAAATATCATTCACAGAAGTAAGTGTTATCACATAAAATTCTATTCTACAATTAATGCTAGTCAATTTTTCTTGTCTAGGAATACTAAACAATTAGTAAAAAAAACACATTTATTAATACCGATCAGCTTTTCAAATAATACAAGTTCTATAAATGTTTAGCACAACAGAAGCTTTAAATACTTTGAAACAAATTGAATGTCTCTAGAACAAATTAAGAGCACAAACCAACACCGAACACATTAGCAAGACACACAAAACACCAACTAAACGTTTTAGAAGGACTTGTAGGAACAGGCAGAGTCTTGAAAGTGGCAATTTGCATTCAACACATATATAAAATGGGAAGAACAATTTTTTTTTCATGGTTAAGTCCTAGAGATTTTAAGTAATCTCATACATGAATGTCAGCGGATGTAGCACCATGTGTAATACTATGTTAGTAAACATTTATACCGAAAAATGTGAATAAATGAGCATAATAATATACAAATATTATTACCCACAAGTACAAATCCTTGGTAATGTATCAGGCAGTTCTCCATAATTCATTTATCGAGGGTCATGTATTCTTCATCGTGCCCAGACTTAAGGTTACCTCGCCTTGTCTTCCTTTTCCCATTCTACCTGCCATCTGAAATTGTGATGGCACACACTAGTGATAGGTCTATCCAGGTTCACTCTGTAGCATTGGTAGGTCTGTTGTCAAAATCTGTATTTTTTTCCCCCAGTGAGTATTTAAAATGAAGGTTGAGTTGCCGACTTGAATGCTAGTACGTCAGTATAATATATGTGTTATATGACCTGTCGATTCTTTTCTCCCCCCTCTAAAATATTTTCACTATAAGAGAGTTCTCACATGAGAAAAGGTCTGCCAACCACCACCGTCACAAATGCCAACACCAGCACTACCACTACTACTTAATGATCAATATATATAAACCTAATAATAAAATTGAGTAGAGTGATTTTAAAATGATGACTGTGAACAACACAATAATACAAGATTTAAAACTATTTTCATTTTAAAATATATACAATTAGAATTATATTTTAATAGTGCTATTCAGGTGTAGGCTATACCAAATAACATCTTACAAAATATAATATCAAATAGACTTTCAGAGTAGAGTGTTTATGGGAATGAGGAAGAGTGGGTTTTGTTGAACGTTCACTTTATGAACCAACTAATAATATCAGAACATGACTTACACTAACTTAATTATAAAACAGACACAACACCCAGCCCTCCATCCATAATCTTTGTGAAAGGTAAAACCCCGATTTCCACCAAATAAATTTTTGACCATATTGTAAAATGAGCCAAAGACTCTTAGTTCCGTAGACAAGAATGAACACTACTGAGTGAGCTAAGGTATTGAAGTATAGGATTAGAAATATCAATAGTAAATAGAAAGAGAGTTAGCTTCACGGTGAAACATTACTTTGGCAATTATTAAATGTGGTATACTTAAGGTCATTCGACCATCAAAATTTTATTGCACTATTTTAACAATTGTATAATTATAAATCATAACCAACAATTTCAAATCATTACAGTTAACGAGTTATAAGGGGTCAAACTTGTTATTTTATGCTCTTCCCGTACCATTGTTAATCCAAAGTAGTTAATGTATGAGGCTGAAATTAAGTATAGCTAGACATTCATATGAAGTGTATACAATTAAATATTTATAATATGTTAAAGACAAATAATTTGTAATGTACAAGCAGTTGGAAAAGTGGTAAAATTGCATCATTTTTAATCACACATAAAATATTCTTTTTATACCTAGATAATTTGTCTATCTCATTTTGTAGTACATAATGACATGATGTAGTTATTAAGAATTAATTTGGTTTTTTAGTCCAACTCTACTCGTTAATTTTACTAATGGGACTGAAGCAAATTGATAGTTAATGAGTACTGCAAATTTTCTAACACGAAACTTTTCTAAAGATTATATTAATTTTGCGTGTTTATTGAACATGGCTAAGTTAAACGCTAAATTTAATTTTTTTACTTATTTATTTGAGGTGCTTAACATGCACTTTATGAACCAAATGATTATATCAGCGCACAATAATTTCTATAAGCAAGAGCAAAAGAGCCCACCAATTTTGCCAGGAAAGGTATTTTCCCATACCTTCAGGGTTCTTTTACATGCCACAATCGACGTGGGACCCACGGCTTTAATTTCCCTCTGAAGGAAGTTGTGCTATGGATTTTTATTGTTTAAGAAAAAATTTGTGGGCCCCGGCTGTATTTGAACCCATGAACAACGGATCCTGAGGCAAGCACTTTACCCCAAGATCAATGAGGTTAACTTCAATGCTAAAAAGCAACGCGCATCAAAACCGTATTTTAAAAAAAAAGGGTGAAATCAGTATAAACTTAAAATGATTATTTACGAAGCCTAGTCTCTATATATAATTTCCTAATGTATGTGTGTGTCTTTCCACTTTCCAGAAGCCCCTAGATGACATAGAAAGTTAAAACTTTGTCCATTTATGGTGTAGACCACGAGACAGAACTTAATGGAGCCAGATTTTTGATATATATTTTTTTCTTATTTGATTTAAAAAAAATCTCCACTATAATAATTACTAGATCCAATCCAGTCAAAAAAATCTCTAAGCCCATAAGGCCTAGGAGGCCAAAATTTTTTCAAAAATTATGCAAACAGGTAGTTCATATCCAATAAGGATTCAAGAAATACTTGGTTACAGAAAATTTCAATTGGGGGAGGGGTAGGGGGTTCAAATATGTGGGGGTTTAAAAAAAACCAAGTTGAAAAAAATCTTAAATCTCATAAGACCTAGAAGGCTGAAATTTTCCAGGCATGTATCCCTTTGTCCAAATAAATATATACCATGTATAATTTCCTAATATATATGTGTGTAGGGGGGGGGGG